>OW804094.1:155828421-156024688 GCA_942159475.1 Sthenelais limicola | reverse complement strand
GAAAAAATTTGAGATATCATCATATGTGAAAAGAGGAGATCAAGCTGATTCCAATGATAGCAAACACTAGGACACCTAATAAATAATTCTATATTTCTATATTTTAAGTTTGATATATTTATTTTTGAAAAAAAAGTTTGCAATGTTTCTGGATGGGTAATTACCAGTAAAGTAACTAAATATACTCCATATGAAGGCCTTCAATATGCAAGGATATATTTAATACAATGTCCGGAAAATTATTACATGGATTCATGTGACTATGAGTGATATACCCTCTAAAAATCAGAACATTTCAATAAAGAGATCTTGTGGAAAAAGCACTGAAAAATATCCATTTTGCGACTTGTGACTCATTTTACTGGAACACATCACATATAATAAAACAGTTAACCTGTATATATATGGGTTTGATTTTCAGAAAATGTACAGTTAGCATATCTACACATTTCGAAAATTCTCCTAAATTAGACTGAAAAATGAAGAATATCGGGTATATCTGAGTATATTTGGTATTGCATTGATTTATAGTATCAGTTCTGCTATGTTAAACTACATTTTGAAGCTCATTTCTGTCTTGAATTTGGGTTATTTGAGAGAATTAATGAAGGCGAATTGTACATTTTCAGAAAATCTTACCCACATATCATATATATATACATGTGATTGGTGGGTATTGCATCAGCCCATACTCACAGGTGGGTATTGCACCACTCCATGCACCACTAGTATATATACCAGTTCTACCGCTGTGTTAGACCAGCAGGCTATGTTAAGGGGTTACTTCGAATCAAAGGTTTCACGTACATTGAAAATGCTTGACTAAGCTCCAGAAACTCCTGACGCTGTCCTGCCTTTTAGAGAAACTATCAAAACGGGGGTGAAACATCCTCTACAAGTAAACTTTCCTAATGACGCTAATGTGACTTATAATTCATTTTATAATTTATTATACACGCATTGCTCTGAAAACAACGTATCTAGAGTGATATGTATAGTGCATATTTCACTAGTTGTTGTTGTTGTTGGTACTTTTATTTGTCTTAATTTATTAAATAATTGACACTATCGGTGGGTACTGATCTCCCCGCATAGGGAGGATTTAAAGCCCTACCATAGCAACTAGTGATTTACGTGGGGTTCTCATGGCAACCAATTTTGTTGTTGTTGTTTTTTTACAAAATTAGTTTTTTTTTTTTACAAAATTAGTTTTTTTTACAAATTGGTTTCAGTCGCTTAGAATATTGCTCTCGTTGCTACGCAACTCATGCAATATTCACATTCCTTCAACCAACTCGTTAGTTAACCTATATTTATTATTATGATTCAGAACTATGAGTGACAGAAGGCACCCCCCCCCCCCCCAGCCTATAACAAGTGAACAGCCCCCCCCCCCCATGACGCAGGGACGGTGCCAGATTGAGTCATACTTCATCACGTGGAGCTGCTGTAGTGGTGGAGATTCCTCCAGTATCCATACGTCATCACCTCCTCCAGGGTGTAAGCAAAGAACGCTGCTGGCGTCCAGGCGCTGCCCAGGTGAGAGGAGGTGGTCACGTGACCAACGCTAGGGCACCTGGAGGACGCTAGCCTTGTCATGTATTGTTGAACATGAGTCAGCAACTGGATTTATATTTTTATTTATTCATTTATTTATTTATTGATTGATTGATTTATTTAGTTATTTATTTAGTTATTTATTTAGTTATTTATTTAGTTATTTATTTAGTTATTTATTTAGTTATTCATTCATGAACTCCATCCTTTCATATGGAACTATATTTATCACGTACAATACATTTTATTATTATTTTCATGTTTAGAGAGTGTATGAGGAATCAGAATGATACAAAATAGTCTTTCTTTTTCAACATAATGTAATAAAATGCAAGATTCTGATAACTTTTATCAACTAGACACATTTTTTTTCCAAATCGATGGCATCTTTAAGGCCTATTCACATTACAGCGGCCGATTGGCCCAATTTTTTGCCGCACGGCAAAAAAAACAATGTTAAAGTATTACAGCCGGTAAGAATAGGCCGGCTGAGGCTGAGGCTGGTTGTTGTAATGGGAATAGGCCACATTCAACTGATTTACGTAGCAGTGCTCATGTTGTGCTGACACCTAGTGTGGAACTTGTTAGACCGCATTGTGGCATGGAGTAGTTTGTTTGTTTGTTTTAATTTTATTGTAAGCTCTCATACATGTGATGTATGATATTTTCAGCCTAAGTCTGTTTACAAAAACGTTACCTTGATATACACGTTAATTACAACATCAATTAGAAGCAGATCATACAAAATTAAGAGTCTATATATATATATATATATATAATACTTTTATTCAGAATACATTTACATTTGTAATACTATGATCGGTATACAGAGTACAATAAAATTCAGGAAGTGGGTTAGGACATCTGCATATGCAGTTCTTCCAACGACCTCCCGTAAATAATATATAATAAATCAATTTTTCATTTCCTGCTTATGGTCTAACAACTGTTATTAAGTTTGTCGCATAGTCCGTCTCGCGGCTGGAATATTTAACATTCTTACTTTGCGTTAGATATAGCGTTTGTATTTTTTGTGACGTTTTTACCATGATATACTTCATGATATATCTTGTCATTTTTACATTTGGTGCTGATACTGGTACAGTTCAGTTTCATATTATACATTTATACAATCATTTCACTGGGTATATTGAGATAATGTCGATGGTTCTATTCAACACCCACTCAGCAATAATAATACAAGTAATACTCCCCTTGTTCCCCCCCCCCTCCCCCCTCCTGTCCTGTAAGTTCTTAACACCCTTTGCTATATTGAGATAATGTCGATGGTTCTATTCAACACCCACTCAGCAATAATAATACAAGTAATACTCCCCTTGTCCCCCCCCCTCCCCCCTCCTGTCCTGTAAGTTCTTAACACCCTTTGCTATATTGAGATAATGTCGATGGTTCTATTCAACACCCACTCAGCAATAATAATACAAGTAATACTCCCCTTGTCCCCCCCCCCCTCCCCCCTCCTGTCCTGTAAGTTCTTAACACCCTTTGCTATGTCGATCCATAATGAACATCTACCGATAATCCTTATTAACCTTTAGAATAATCACTGGTACACCCTTATTTTTCCATAAGGACCATATTAATACAGCATGTTTTGGGGGATTTTACATGTAATAAGATAAGAACATGATGACAAATTGGTGACGGAAATTTTTTATCAGTTATGAGTGAGGCGCCGTGCATATATAATCGGAGAGACCAGCTTAAACAAGTTATGTACAATGTTGTCCACTTCATCCAATACCCTAAGAAAAAGGCACATGGGTCAGATCGTCAGAAAATGTACAATTGGCAGCTCTACACATTAAGGACATTCTGCTAAATTAGACTAAAAATTTGTCAATACTAGATATATCTGAGTATATTTGGTATCGCATTGATTTAAAGTATCAGTTCTGTTATGTTAAACAGCATTCTGAAGCTCATTTTGGTCTTAAATTTGGTTTATTTGAGAGGATTGGTGAAGTTGAATTGTACATTTTCTGGCGATTTCACCCACATAGTAATATTGGCGTTTAACTAATGCACAGCAGGACTCCCTCATTTGTGACGTGTTTCAGGAAAATGAGTCATAAGTCGCAAAATGGATATTTTTCAAAGTGATTTATTTATAAGTTATCTTTGTTCGAATATTCTAATTTTTGGGGTGCTTAATGCCTCAAATTTCAACGCAATGTATTAAATATATCTATGCATTTCTAAGGTCATCTTACGGAGTATATTTAGGTACTTTATTACTCCACCAAAAATTATCAATAACTTTTCTTTCTTCAAAAATAAAGATATCAAACTTAAAATATAGAAACACTACTTAGAGGTCCGGGATGTTTACTACCATTAGAATCGGCCTGATACGAATCGACTGTTCTTTGACGGCGAGAGAAGTTGAGAGGACGATCGAACGTCTGTGTGGTGACGTCATGCGACGTAGGCTCACTGTAAGCTCCGCTTCCCGCCACAATGACCCGATGTTAGCCATGCGATCAACGTCAAACAATTGTCAGATCTAGGTGTTAATTGGTTATGTAACATTGAGTAATGATTATGAATTATGAATAATAAGGTAGAAGTGTTAAGTGAATGATAATAACAACGGTAACTTAGAAGAGGTTAGGTAATAACGTTTCACTCAACTTAACCCGCTTATACTGTCTCTAATTGCTCATGGTCCACACTCTGCGACAGTGATTACTACCATGTTATTTACCTGTCATCATATGTATTTTCTGTATTAATACTGGGCTGTGTTAGTAACTTTGTCCATATAATTATACTTTTCTTCATATCTTTCTACTTTTGTGCTGGGGATGTTAGAATCAACCCGGAAACCCTCTGGGAAATGATTACCCAGCCTAAATAAAATCTTTAAAAAAAAAATTTTTTAAAAATGTTATTTTGGCCCTATACGTAAGGACACGTCACCCTTAATGGGTCTAATTACATACAGGTGGCCAAGGCAACGTGTCACTCCGTTAGGTTGAGTCATGCTTAGCATTGTAACCGTATATAAACCATGTTGCACCAATGCCTCCTCGGTGAGGGTAATAAAGAATACCAACTGGACGAACGACTCTCTCTTCATTTCTACATTACTCCCTATATCCATACCTCACAGTATGACGCGACATATCTTGAACATAGGGGGCCACTTCTTTCAAATTATTCATAAATTCCAATTGTTCTATTGATTGAATATTATACATCTAAATTATACGGGTCAGATTTTCAGAAAATGTACAATTGGCAGCAGTACACATTTAGTAAATTCTGTTAAATTAGGCTGTAATTTGGTCAATACTAGGTAAATTCGAGTATATTCGGCATTGCATTGATTCTAGCAATCTGTTTGGTTAGGTTGAACTGTATTTTGAACTTTATTTTCGTCTGAAATTTGGGTTATTTCAGAGAATTGGTGAAGGCGAATTGTACATTTTCTGGCGACTTCACTCATATAGAAGATCATTAATCTCAATGAGTCTGAGGCTTCTATTTATCACACTCTGTAATTTACGAACGGCTACATTGCTCGCAAGTTTGAAGAATAATTTCAAGATTTTCAGAAAACAATCTACAAATCTATCAAATTCTGCTAAATTGGAGTGTAAAAATGATAGATACTGAATATATCTGAGTGTATTCTGTATTGTATTCCTTCAATAAACCTTCACATAGAATGACTGTCGCTTGATGAGATAATGTGATGTGTTTCAGAAAAATGAGTCATAAGTAGAAAAAAATTGATTTTGAGATACCATTATATTTAAAAAGGTGAGATCAAGCCGATTCCAATGATGGTAAACAGTAAGGCATATAACACGTATTTCTACATTGAGAGTTTGATATTTCTTTTGGAAAAAATAGCTGCAATATTTGTTGGTGGCCAATTACCAGTAAAGTAACTAAATACACTACATACGAAGGCCTTCAAAACACAAGGGTATACTTAATACAATATCCTGAAATTAATCTAATAATGTAATAAGTATTTCTAGATTTTAAGTTTGATATTTTCGTTTTTGAAAAAAAAAGTTTCAAATATTTCTGGGGGTCAATAAACAGTAAAGTAACTAAAATTTAATGTATTCCATATGAGGAGCTTTAAAACGAGAGGATATATTATATCGATTGTCCTGAAATTTGATACATCGATTGATATAGCTATAAGTGATAAACCCCCCAAAAAGTAGAACATTCCAATAATGGGATCTTGTGAATAGTTTGAAAAATATCAATTTTGCGACTTGTGACTCATTTTCTTGAAACACATCACATATAAGTAATTGTAATTCTTTAGTTTACTTCTCGCTGCTACTCCTTCCCGGATCTTTTCATATTCTGGGATAACATTGATTATGTAACTTTCGACCTTGGTTTATAATTTGTAATTTTGTACTATATTTTCTCTCATATTTGTCCTTTCGATGACTTGAAACGTACCTCCTGGGTGGAATTGTTTGTCGAAATGAAATATGTTTTTTAAAAAAATCCTTTGAGTCTCACGAAAATATAGATGCACATTGAAAAACTGAGTTTAAACAAAGCCCTTTTTTTAAAAATAACTGTCCCTGTATGGTCTCTCTATTTTAAGTGCGACCCACACTAGAGACATTTCACGGCCGATTTAAGTGTCCCGACTCTTTTTAGGACTTAAGATGCAGTCGGGGATCAATTTTCTTCACTCGGGGATTCAAATCAGCGATCGGGAGGTGTCCCGATTGCTCCATGGGACCTTTCCTAAAAGTTAATTCCCAAAAACGGCCGATTTAACCTTTAATCGGCGATTTAATTTTTGTATTAATCGGCCACTAGTTTGGGTCTAGGCCCGAATGGTCGGGAGCACCAAAAAGGTAATCGGGAGGTGTTCCCGATCGCTCTGAAGTGCTCTCCCGATTATCCAATATATTGGATAATCGGGAGAGCACTTCAGAGTGATCGGGGCTGGAAACAAATATTATGGAAGACTGCAATAGTTATTATTTATTTGGTTATTATTTTATGGAGATAAGTAAAACTATACATTTCTAGAAACGTCAGAACGTCCGTAATCCAAAAATGGATTATATCATTTGCGCCGAAGACTATTTTGCGAATTATCAATATTTTTGTAAAAAAAAAAGTGAAAAATATAATTTTTAATTAATAAAAAATTCTAAATCATTAGGAGATTAGTAAAACTATACATTTTTGGAAACGTCAGAACGTCAGCAACCCACAAATGGATGATATCATTTGCACCGACGCCTATTTTGCGAATTATCAATATTTTTGTAAAAAAAAGTGAAAAATATAATTTTTAATTGATAAAATTTTTTAAATCATTAGGAGATTAGTAAAACTATACATTTTTGGAAATGTCAGAACGTCAGCAATCCAAAAAGGGATGATGTTATTTGCACCCAAGCCTATTTTGCGAATTATCAATATTTTTGTAAAAAAAAGCTGAAAAATATGATTCTTAATTAATAAAAAATTCTAAATCATTAGGGGATTAGTAAAACTATACATTTTTGGAAACGTCAGAACGTCAGCAATCCAAAAATGGATGATATCATTTGCACCAACGCCTATTTTGCGAATTATCAATATTTTTGTAAAAAAAAGTGAAAAATATAATTTTTAATTGATAAAAAAATTTAAATCATTAGGAGATTAGTTAAACTATACATTTTTGGAAATGTCAGAACGTCAGCAATCCAAAAATGGATGATGTCATTTGCGCCCAAGCCTATTTTGCGAATTATCAATATTTTTGTAAAAAAAAGCTGAAAAATATGATTCTTAATTAATAAAAAATTCTAAATCATTAGGAGATTACTAAAACTATATATTTTTGGAAACGTCAGAACGTCAGCAATCTCAAAATGCATAGTGCTATTTGTGCCAAAGCATATTTTTTGCAAATTATTGATGTTTTTGTAAAAAAAAAAGGAAAAAAAAGTGAAAAATAATATCTTAATGAAAAATAATCATGCAATTCAATTAAAGGTTTCATGTTAAACAGCCTATTTATGATTGTTTCAAGTAATTTCAGATGTTCGGAACAACATATAAAAGTTGGAAAAGACAGCATGGAAAAGTACAAAAATACGCAACATCAAAAAGGCTGCCACTCAAATTTGGCATATTGCTGCTAATATAGACGAAATTGGGAAAGTTAATAATGAATATTTCAGTCGGGGCAGGTTGGGAGAGACTGCGACTGGAATTCTGCTGATAAGGGCACAGCAGAATGGTACATATTTCAACATAAGAGCAAATCCACCATTTGGTCGTCATTTGACCCTAAAATCGTCTTTTGCGTATTTGAGTGGAAAAAAACATTTGGAGACATTTTTCAATAGTTTTATCGTATCCGCCCGCCCAAAATACGTCAGAAATACCCCCTATTTACATAGATTTTCCCAGGATTTTATGCATGGGGGTCAAAAAACTGGATTTTAGGGCCTTAAGAATGAAGAAAAATTAGGGGAGACCCGATAAAATACTGGAAATAAATAAAAATGGTTAGTCAAACTTAGTTTAAACTTATTTTACCATTGCACCTTGACCCTAGCTACTATATGATCTGTTTTTTATTTGTTTCCAACAGCTCTTTGGTATAATAAGAATGTAAAAATATGTTGGGAAGTCTAAATGTCAGCGTCACGTGTGGAAAATAAAATCCAGGCCTTAACAGTGTAATCACTGGTCTAGAAAAGGCAACCATCTTTATCCAGCAGTAAAACCACTATTGTAGGTTTAAACATTTGAATGATCTACCTTACATGATGGTCAAATCGATTTCAGATATATGTGAACAGATATATGTATGGAAATGACTCAACTAAATAAATTGGATATCCCTCAAGACCTATCCCCTTCTCTAAAAAAAAAATCAAAAAAATCCAGGCCTTGAAAAAATGTAAGACCCAGAGATGGACAATATACACTTATTTTGTTAATTCTACATGGGCTTGAAATATTAAGAACAAATCTGTTTGGATATCTGTTCATACTTTGGAATAATAGGTACAAAGGTAATAGTTTGTCACATGTGTATTGTTATTATATCACATTTAATAAATATTAGGAAATTAATAATTAATAATATCCATATGCTTGAGACAATGCACATTCTTCATTTCAAATACATAAAATCCACCCAGATTCTCTTTAATCAGAAGGTAGGACGGGAAATGTGTCAGCGTCACATGAGTATTTCACACATGACGCTGACACTGACGCTGACACTGACGCGGATACTGACATGTGTTCTTGGGACATTCATGAGAACCTATATATAAATATCTAATGATTTTGCCTATAAATACTTAAACATATCTCACGTACATCCTTCATGAACAACCACTATAGGTATTCATTCAAGTCAACTTAAAAAGAAAACGATGGGGAATAACTGTTATATATTTGTGTATATATTCCAAACATAATTGGTTATATAGGTATGTATATAGACACAGGGTCAATTGACTGTCACCCTTGCTGCTGCCATTATCATTGCCATTATTAGGATGGTTATTTGGCTATAACTTTCCTTCTAATTGGAATATTTGCACAAACTAAAAGGTGTTGTCACACTTATGTCGAGACCTATCAAGTAGACAATAATTTAAAACATTATTTGCATATTTTTCTTTATTTTTTTTAAAAATTTAAATTCTTTTTTATATACAAATATGTACCAATCTTCGGTGCCATATCATCAGAATTCTAATCACAGACTCTATCAAGCTGCCCTGATTACAATATTCATCATTAACATACCCAATTTCGTCTATAACATCAGCAATATGTGTAGTTTATGCATGAAAAAGAATAAATCAATACAAGCAATTCTAAAAAATCAAGAATTTTCAGCCGTGGATGGCCAAATGACGACCAATTGGTGGAATAAATGAAAATCTAAATTAGAAATAAATAACAAAAAATATGCTCATAATGTTATGAATTAGTTTGTGCCTCACAGGTATCGACATAGGGGTCATAATGCTTTTTAGTTTGTGAAAATATTCCAACTAGAAGAAAAGTTACAGCCAAATAACGATTCAGTAATGGTAATGGTAATGGCAGGGTCAAGGGATACAGGACATTGATATCAGTTTTTTCACCCCCATGCCTAAATTCTTAGGATGTATTTGGGGCGGCCGGACATGATAAAACTATCGAAACATGTCTGCCATCATTTCTTCCCATTCAAATAGGCAGAAGACGATTTTAGGGACAAATGACGACCAAATGGTGGATTTGCTCATATATACCCACAAAAACATTATGATGCAGACACTATGTATATCTATACATATTTATGCATACACCTGCAAGGAAGAGGGGGTAGAGTAACTCCCGATTATATTAGTCAACTCCCGATTATAGTGGTGAGGACACTATTCGGGATATGTTTGGGTCAACTCCCGATTATACTGGCATTTCCTGCAATCGGCGCTAGTGTGGGGCAAAAAATTGCCAGGTTTATTCCTAAAAGTAACCGCGCCGATGCATCGGGAGCACTTTAATCGGCCGATTTAACTTACTTCTCTAGTGTGGGTCGACCTTAAATTGTTCCAGAGCGGACAAGATTGGGCTAGTCTATGGGTGAAGTCGCCAGAAAATGTACAATTGGCAGCTGTACACATTTAGTAAATTCTGCTAAATTAGGCTGCAATTTGGTCAATATTAGGTAAAGTCAAGTATATTCGGCATTGCATTGATTCTAGCAATCTGGGGGGCGTTTCATAAGTTAACGCAGCGCACGTTCGTTATGGTAGCGATAAATTTAGCGCGCGTTCGTTATAGTAACGCAATGTTAATTGACGTCAATTTTGGCCCTTAACGCGCGCTATGTTTGGTAACGACTGTCGTTAGATCCTATAACGCGCGCTGCGCTAACTTATGAAACGCCCCACTGTTTGGTTAGGTTGAACTGAATTTTCGTCTGAAATTTGGGTTATTTGAGAAGATTGGCGAAGTTGAATTGTACATTTTCTGAAAATCTGACCCATATAGTTTAATACGGTACTTGTCCCTTTTCTCACCCCTGTACGACCGGCCTAAGTGTCCATAATGGGGGATATCGTCCATTAGAACGGATATTCGTCTATTTTTGAACACGGATTTAGTCAATTAATTACTTTACTAGTGATTGTCCTCCAAAAATATCAGTAACTAGTTTTTCAAACATTCAAAGACATAAAAGTACTTAGATATGCTACAGTTGAACATGTTTGGCAAACTAACCCCATATACCCACAGGCTTAGCTGATGTCAAAACCGCCTTAAAAAATGACTAAAAACACAAACTTCTCTTATACTCATGTGTAATTTTAGATGCATTTATTCTCATATTGAAGGGGAAAAGGTCAAAAAAAGTTTCTGCCCAACATTTGTGTTCACGGCTAATTTTAACAACTGTGTATATCATTAGGATCTTCGAAAAACGGATCCGACTTCTTCTGCATGTATAGAAGTCCATCTGAAATGTATAATCCTAAATGGTTAAAAATTAAAAACTTTCAAAAGTATATAATTGATATATTGATCAAATGTAAATCTGTAAATCGTATTTTTGATTGTGTATCACTGGAATATTAGGTTTACCTAAGACTGAACACAAATAAAATTTTATAAAAATAAAATTACTAAAATATGATGGTATCTTAAAATTAATTTTGGGGGACTAGACATAATGGTGGATTTGCATGTGCCACTGCGCATGCCTATGACAGTGCATGCTGGGATCGATTCAGTCAAAACTGACATATTTAGCAACAATTTTATGGAAAATTGAAAGAATGTTTTCACCAATATCATAGCTTGTGCAAATGATCTATGAAAACCAAATGCATGATGGGAAAGATGAAGTCATGTGTTATAGAAACACCTAAAACACATGGATATTGGACCACTGATAAATATTCCAAGCTAAAGATGATATACTATAGGTATTATACTGTACCATTACTCCCATAATTCCATGCGAATCATGATTTAAAATGGCGGCTATGCAAGTCCCCTTTTATGACTCATTTTTGTGTAAGACAACACCAACAGTAGCCACACCACGCACCCTAAAAATATGGTAGAAAATAAGAACCTATTTTGAAGTACAAAAAATAAATAAATGTGCAATGGGGTCATTGCATAACAAATGTCTATCTACGATGTCGTAGAATTTTTTTTCTACGACTACGATGTCTGTTTGCGACTCGTAGAAATAAACAACAGGTGCATTGCATAACAGTGAATCGTGAATTGGAGGATTCCTCGTGGCTTCAAAATGACATTAAATGACAATTTAAAGCTAGAGAGACATTGAAATGCCGAAATGGTGTATGGGAGAACATCATCCATAATTGTAATTTATTATAATTTAAAAAATCTGGCTTTTATTACTTTCACCTAAAAATATGCTAGAAAATTACGAAACCTATTTTGTAGTTCAAAAAATAAATAAATATGCAATGTACCAAATTCATAAAATCATTTAACATTGAATACTGGCATATTTGTATAGCTAAATTTGACATCTTTTCACTATTAATATATTTTAAGATGGGTAAATGTGATATCTATGCATCGCAGAGCATGTTTGATATGCAAGGCGGAATATTCATGCAGTGAACATAGCATTGTTTATTTTTTCACCAAAATCATGTATGTCGATATTTTTTCCATGAAATAAATAACTGTAGTAGTTCTACTATAATCCTCTAGGTACAATCCATAAAGGGTTAGTACTCTTATATTCCTACAGAGGGATCTACGTTTGATCCTCTGCATTTATATCTTCTGTGTCACTAAATGCCTCATTTACCCTTATATTCTTATATCAACTCTTACCTTATTACTCTCATAGAGTATCCGTCCTGTTTACCTATTCCATAACATTCTTATCTTATGTATCTCTTTACTGTATGTCTTGCCATACTTCTTACCGTGTTTATACACCTTGATGTGTTGTGTAAGTAAACACACTACCCTGTCCGGGGAATACGGACTAGGGGCCGCTTGAGAGAACTGTAATAAACAGACGGACTAGGAGTTGCCTTGTTGACTTGTTTATTATTGTCGAGAGTCTGCGAATCACTACAATTGGTGCCGTGACCAGTTCTTGACCAGTTCCTTAAGCTAAGCCTTGACCGGATTAGGAAATCCGTGGATTTTTGATTTGTTGATTCTCTTTCAGAGATGGCAGCAGCTCCCGGAGCAGAGGGCGGACCTCCGCCGGATCTTGGACGGAAGGAAGGTGACCAACCTGAGCAGCCTGGTAAGCTTCTTACCATGAGTGCCACGTTGGCGGACTTGTCCGATGTAGGTTCGGAGTCTGAAGACTATAGAACTGGCAGGGAAGACCGTGCAGCCTTAACGGACTACAGGTCCCCTGCAAGTGATGTGGAGTCAGACGAGGAGAGTATGCTAAAAGCAACTCGACTGCAGCTGTTGGGGATGAGGAGAGACTTGGCCACGGAGAAGAGGAAGAACCTCGAGTTTGCAGCAGAAATGCAACAACTCGTGTTTCAGAACAGAGATATCCAGGAGACTCTGGATGTTGTAACTGAGAGGGACTCTGCCTACATCAAAACGTTGTTGGTAGAAAATGAAAAAATGAAATGTGAGGTTGCAAGGGTAGATGATTTGTCTCATCTGCAAAATGCTTCACCTGATCAGTCGGTAACAACACAGACTGAGTCTGCAACCTTCCCTCTTTGGGTTACACCACCAGCAACAAGTTCGTTCAGTGAAAGGAAAAGAACGCCTCCTCAGACAAGCTTCTCTGTTACCAGCAGAAGTTTCAGTACACAGACTCCCTGTGAAACCGACTCAGTAAAGATAAGTGACTTATCTACTAGTGCGGGTACGCAGACGGAGGAAATTGCTGAAAAGAGTGGAAAAAAGGATAGTGCTAGTGGTACGGACGCTGACTTTGAGAGAGGTCAAGTGAGAGGAGACGTCTACAGACCTAAAATCCGGGTAGTAGCTGGTTCTCCTAGTGACCCGTCTGACCCTAGCAACTCATCTTCTTCCTCCTCTGGGTCAGAATCTCCAGCCCCAAAGAAGAAAACAAAGAAACCAGCAAAGAAAAATTCCAAGAAAGTCAGAGAACGTTCTAGCATAGCTACGAAAGATCGATCCCTGGTCCAGGGATTAAGTTATGACGGTACGGACGACTCGGATTTTGGCGAGTTTGAATACTCCCAAGGCCCGGGAAAGAGCAAATACACCATGCGTCCACCTGTCATAAAGATGTGGGACCAAAAGGACCCTTGGCGTGTTTACCTGGCTGAGATGCGGGTAATGGCGGTTGCATGCAACTGGTCAGAAGAGGAGTTCCTGCTCCAGTTGCAATGGGGATGCAAGCGGCAGTTGGCGGATATGGGTGATCTGCCTGCAGGCCTGACTTTAAAGAAGTTCGTGGAACATATGGACGCGAATTTTGGCGAGGTTTCTCGTGTAAAGAGACAAGCTGAGTTTCATGCTTGTCGCCAGACTCCCGGACAGGCTGTCCGGCAGTTTGGTAACGAGGTAGCTCGCAAGGCCAGGTACGCCTTCGGGAAAAGGATGAACAGCACCATAGTAACAATGGCTCTTCATGCTTACCTGAAGGGGTTGACAAACTGGAAACAGGCAAATTGGGCTCGTTTGAAGGAACCCGCGGACCTACAGGAGGCCATCCATTGGTCAGAGGTCTACGAGGGATGCTTGATGGAGTCCGAACCCAATGTGGTAATCCAAGAAGTTGCCGCGCTGCCAGCTCCTGAACCAGTTCAGGAACGCGCCTTGTCAGTAAAGAAAAGAAGGTCCCGCCGCAAGTCCGGCGCTGCTGTAGCCCAGGTGACTGACACCCTGGATGATGCTACCTCCTCTGGTTCGGAGACACAGGAGGTGTCAGCAGTTATCTGTCAGGCTTTGCAAGCCTATAGGGATTTCAGGAAGAGGCCTGGTGACAGTAGAGACGGACAACCATGGAAGAAATCATTTTCTGGGCCATTCTCCGGTCGGAGAAGGGATGGACCCAAGAAATGTTACTTCTGTGGGAAGGACGGACACATCTCTCCTGATTGTCCGACCGTTAAGGTTTTGAAGGAGGTTGCCGAGTCTTCGAAGGTACCCGCCTCTAAGATTTCGGAAAACTCCACACGGCCCTTATAGGAAGCGATATAGGGGTCGTGGGGACGCCGCTTCATAGTACTACAGCTCGGACGAATTTAGCTAGTAGTATGGAAACTGGGGGTGTCGCCCAGGCACTTGTTAGTAAGGAGTTAGCTTTGTCACAAGGTCAAGCGCTTCTGGAAGCAAGAGAACCCGGGTCGTTGCCGGAAAGGGACACCTGTTCAGGTCGAAATATTTCCCTGGATAGCCCGGATTCTGATTCTCATGTGAGATGGGGACAGGACGGGTACCAAGCTGTTGAAGGTCAGATCGTTGTGGTTGGACAGAACCCCAACAGGTCGGCGCGGATACAGAAAGTTTCTGTGCAGCAGCCAAAGACGCTGAGGATCACGGATAATTTGATTGTCCGTGAGAGATGGTATGCCCCAGTGGGGTTAGACAGTGAGAATGGGGATTTTCTGGTGGACCCTGGTGCTACTACTAGCCTGGTTACCAAGAGATTCTATGATTCTCTTTCTTCCAAACCACCTTTGGTTCCGGTCCAAATGGTGTGTGCAATGGGGAATGGGCTGCCTATAACCACTCATGGGAGCGCGCTTTGTCCTTTAAAGATAGGGGATCGGACATACATGATTACATGTCTAGTAGTTTCCGGCCTGAAGGGCCCGGAAGATGGACTGATTGGGGCGGATTTTTATTACGTCCACAAATGTAATCTTGACTGGTCTGGATTGCTATTCCTTGAGAATCAAACAGTATCTGTAATGTGTAAGCAATGGAAGCACATGAAGAGAAGTTTGAGACAGTCCACTGTTCAAGCTGTTGAAGTGAGAGAGTTCGTGGACGGGGGAGAAGTCAGGTTGAAAGAACCTGTGGTCCTCCAACCCCGGTCCGTGACACTTGCTAAGATAGACTTGGGTAGAGGCTCTGACACATCAGATGGATTGATGTTCGAGCCTGATCAGGGATTGTTAAAAGACTTTGCCTTGGGAAGCCTTAATACATACGTATCGGGTAACGTTAATTCGTCCGTGGTAGCTTTTTCCAATCCGTCCGGTTCTACCGTTAGACTGAATTGTGACATGATAGTAGGGAGAGTTAGCATTGTGACTTTGGTGTCCGATGCTTCCCTACCTGATGAGGAAGAGAATGAAATGATTAAGACAGCTATCATTAATTCCATACAGGTGACGGACTCGCCTATTGTGGATGATGAGCTTCTGGCTCCTGATATAGTTGTCCCTCCTTGTCCGGAAAATCCGTTAGATAAATTGGTGAATGAAACTCATCTGTCTGAAAGAGAAGAAAAAGAGTTAGTTAGAAAACTGCTCTATGATTTCAAAGACTGTTTTTCCTTGCCTGGTACCAAAGTTGGTTGCACTCACTTGGTTCGCCATGTGATTGACACTGGGGATGCAATCCCTGTGAAGCAAGCTTATCGCAGAATACCAGTGGCTAGGCGGGATGGAGCAGAGGCTGAAATCTGGAAAATGTATAAGGAAGGCAGAATAGAGCATAGTAGTAGTCCGTGGGGAGCTCCCATAGTTATGGTTGCTAAGAAAGACGGAACACAGAGGTTCTGTGTAGACTACCGCCAGCTGAATTCCGTGACTAAGAAGGATAGTTTCCCTCTTCCTCGGATTGACGAATGTGTTGAAGCCTTGGGTGGGAACCAATGGTTTTGCACTTTAGACTTAGAGTCCGGATATTGGCAGGTTGCAATGGATGAGGAAAGTAAGCACAAAACTGCTTTTCTGTCCAGTGTGGGTCTGTTCCAGTTTAAAGTTATGGCTTTTGGACTGTGTAACGCCCCTGCCACTTTCCAACGCATGATGGACCGTATGTTGGACGGATTGCGTTGGAAAGCTTGTTTAGTATACCTGGATGACGTGGTGGTCTTTGGAAAGACTGTCCAGGAGTGTGCGGACAACCTGAAATTGGTATTGGAACGCATTAGGGAATATGGGCTTAAGCTCAAACCTAAGAAATGCGAGCTCTTCCGGAAAGAAGTGAAATATTTGGGTAGGATTGTTTCTGCTGCTGGAATCCGGGCGGATCCGGCTAAGATAGTTAAAGTGCAGGAATGGCCTATCCCAAAAACTGCTAAAGAAGTGAGACAATTCCTTGGTTTTGCTTCCTATTACAGGGAGTTTCAGCCTAACTTTGGTGGAATTGTAGCTCCTCTGCAACAGATTGTGACGGACGCTGGGGTTGAGAAGCGCTATAGTAAACCTATAGTGTGGACCAAGAAGTGTGATGAAGCTTTTAAGACAGCTAAAGCTTTATTAACATCAGCTCCGATTCTCGGGTATCCTAGAAAGGAAGGTTATTTCATCTTGGATACAGATGCCAGTGGCTTTGCAATGGCCGGAGTTCTGTCTCAAATGCAAGACGGCAAAGAAGTCGTATTGGGATACGCTAGTAACAGCCTCACCAAGCCACAGAAGAATTACTGTGCTACGAAACGTGAGCTGTTGGCGGTGCTATCTTACTTGAATAAGTTTAGACACTATCTCCTTGGCAACCGTAATTTTTACGTGAGAACGGATCATGCTTCCCTCAGATGGCTCCTGAACTTTAAGGATCCAACGGATATGCTTGCCAGGTGGTTAGCCACGATGCAAGAATACGGTTTGGAGCAGAGTATGATACTTCACAGAGCGGGGAAGAAACATGCCAATGCGGACGGGTTGTCACGAATTCCGACCAGGAAATGCGGGAATCCCGGCTGTCCCGATTGTGGTGTCCATGATGCTGTAATTGCGGAGGCTGTGGTTGTTCTTGGTTCCTTGGAGGATGAAATCCGGGATGCTCAACAAGGTGATCCCCTCTTGAAGAGAGTTATGGCTGTGTTGGACGGATCCAGTCCGGTTCCCAGCAAAGAACAATTGTCTGGTGAGCCGCAGGAATTCTGTACTTACATCCGTAACAAAGATAATTTGGAGATTGTCCAGGGTGTCTTATGTCTGCGGTGGCTGCGTAAGAACACTGGGCACACGTATGTCAGGAAGATAATTCCTGCCTCTATGAGGAAAAATATTTTCCGTTGTCTGCATGGTTCCCAGTTGGAGGGCCATTATGGTGATTTCAAGACCAGCTGGAAGGCAAAAATGAAATATTTTTGGCCTGGAATGCGGTATGATTTGAAAAGATGGCTTAGGGCTTGCCCTGAATGCAGCATGCGAAAATCTAGAGGCGGACGAGGTATTACACCTTTGAAAAAGGAAATCCATGGTGAACGATGGAGTAGAATAGCGTTGGACATCATTGGTCCATTTAAGACTACCCCTAGAGGAAACAACTACGTAATGGTGATTACAGACCATTTCTCGAAATGGGCGGAAGCATTTCCTATGCCGGACCACACGGCAGAAAGATGTGCTGAAGTTCTGTTTAGAGAGTGGGTTCTGAGATTCGGTTGTCCGGTTTCGTTGCAAACGGACGGGGCGCCGGAATTCAGGTCTCAGCTGTTGCGAAGTTTGTTGGACATGTTAGGGGTTGAGAAGCTAATCACTCTTCCGTACAGGCCTCAGTCAAATGGACAGGTAGAACGGTTTAACAGAGTTCTTGTTGAGCAGCTCTCTTGCCTGACCAGCTACTCGGATTCAAATTGGGACTTGCTCGCTCCGTGTATAGCGCATGCTTACAGGGGTACGGTGCATGCCAGTACGTTGTGTACGCCCAATTCAGTAGTTTTTGGGACTGAGCTTGTGACTCCAGTGGATTTAATCCATGGAGTTGAGCCCGGAGGGCTGGATTTTCCTTGTCGGATGGCATACGTGGAGAATTTGCGACAGTCATTGAGAACTGGACATCAGTTTGTCAGAGATAATCTTGGAGTTGCTGCTGTGCACCAAAAGAAAGTCTTTGACAGACGGGCTTGTCCAAGGCGCTTTGAGGAAGGGGCTATTGTGTATAGGTACTGTCCCCCTAAGGCTAATAAGAAGTACGGTCCCAAGTGGGATGGGCCTTTCAAAGTGCGTAGATTCATAGGGGGTACTACCTATGAATTAGAGACGACTGAGGGAATCGTCAGATATCATGTAGATTATCTGAAACCCGCCTTTGATGAGGACGGACCGATTCAGGCTGTTAATTTACATAAGGCTCCTGAATTCCGTAAGTTAGAGAAGGCTGGGCGCGAGATCCTGAAGTTTGAAGGCGGAAAAGTTCTAGCTGGTGCTGAATGTCCGGAAAGAAAAGAAAAGGAGAAAATTACCGTTGGTGTAAAACCCAGGGGTAGACCTAAGAAAAACGCAGCTGGAGTGAAACTTCCTTCTTCCAACAAGAAACAGACAGTAGATATTGGTCCTGCTGTTATCCGGGTTGGTAAGAAGAAGTCTCAGAAGAAAAAGAAGAAATTAAAAATTTCTCCGGTTGTGCTCCCTTCAAAGAATAAAAGCAGGCCCAAAGAAGCTAAGACGGATACAGTTGTAAAAAAGCAACCAGTTCCTCTGGTTTTGGCGGATTCTGCTAAGCCCTTGAAAAGAGGGAGGGGGAGGCCGAGGAAAAATTTGGACGTTGTTCAAAATATTCCTATTTCTCCTGTGAAGAAGACGGACAGTGTTCCACCAGTAATTGCAAGGGCTAAGCGCACGCGTAAAGCTCCATCGAGATTGCAATATGGAACTTAGGCTTTAAAGTACAGGTGGAACTTTCCTGATGGTTCCACAAAAGTTATACACAACGAGAAGTCGGTGGCTGATATATCGGATAAGTCATGCTGCCCTTTCACGACATTTGAGAAATTCTTTATTGAATTTATTGAGTGGCTGGGAAAGAACCAACCAGTCCGTATGGCTTGTTAGAAACTGCACTGAGAAAGGCTTAGCTTGGGAGAACCCTTGAGTTCTAACTGAACTAAGACTCCCCGGGAAGCTTGAATCAGCTCAGAAATTGGGTTGAAATTGCTTTTGAATCGGCTAAGTGGATAGTGGGCTTTATGGACAATGTATCCGCAATTGTCTCCGCGGAAGATCAGAGCAGGCTGCATACTTAAACATCAATGTACGCCCTGTAGTAGAGCACTAGAAATAGCTGTGTTTGGCCGTGGTCTTGAGCGGGAAGGTGGCGCTGAGAGAGGTGGCGACTTTGTGTACTACAGTTACCACGCTGGCCGTGAGCGCTGTAGTGTTGCACCCTTTCTCACTCCACTTCTGTGACTCGGCACAACAACAGCTAGCCAACGCACTTTGGACTCGGAACTCCCTAGGAAGGAAGTGAGTTGAATTGGGTTAAAACTTGCTTGTCATATTCCGAGTTGATATCAATTCGATAGTTGATAGTTGTCTGCTACTAGACACGGTGTGTTGGAGTTTTAGGAAAGTTTTGATTACTTGTAATGGAAGGAGGAAGTTCGGTGAAATGTTTGAGACGTCAGCCATGACACCGGTGCTTTCTGAATGAATGGCGAATGTATGAGGTGAAAGTGTAGCTTGTGTTGGGGCTCTTTACACCACCAATGTTTATTTATTTGGCTATCCGCCAACCCATATCGCTCTTCTAAAGAGTTTGTTTCGTGATACTTGACTTTAGGTAACTTCTGTCAAGAAGTTAGTCTGTGATAATTGATTTTGTGTTCCCTCTTCCACCTGTATGTAATATATGGTGTGGAGGGTGATGTATTGTTTTGCACTGTAATGTATTACATGTAAACACAACATAGATTCTGGCATTTTCCATCTTGCTTAGTGTTATTCTTTTTCCTTTTACAGGGAAAGATTTTTTGTTAGCAGCCAGATATCAGGATGTCGCAAGAACGACGTACGGACGAACCTATGGATTCGGGTGATGAATCGGTTCCGCCGATGACAGAGGCCGAGGAGAACCGTCTCCTTGAGGGAGCAGAAGACCTCATGGGGTTGGATCCTGCGAATGCGGCTGCGGTCAAGACTCTTCGACGGACGGTTTCGGGTATCAAGCCCCTTGGTACAGAAATCCAGCCTCTGTTGGATGAGCAAGAGAACGGATCCAGTACGGACAAGTCCGGGAAGAAGCCGGAGACTTCACCCGCTCTAAGGAGAAGTCAGAGGAAGTCTGTCTCTCCCAGGAAGGCAGCCAAGTCTTCTGGGGATGAGAAAGTTCCGGGTAGGCGTGATGCTTCTGCCTCCCCTGCTCCTCGTGAACGGACGTCTCGTGGAAGAACTCCAGGTGTACGCCACACAGCTAGTGGGGTCATGACTGTTAGAGAAGACTCACAGGACAAGAAGCCTCACAGTTCTTCCAGGACCTCTGAGAAGAAGATTGTTGAGAAAAAAATAAAGAAACGCCACTACCACCGCGCTGGCAGACGGAGAGCCCAGCTGTCCGGAAAAGGTAGTATGGATGCCTTCCGAAGGGAGCTGGATGCAGCCACGGACATCTTGCCTCTAGATCCGCGCTCCGACCAGCCCGGATCTGGAGTTGTGGTTTGTCCGGAGAGCGACTCTGAAGACAAAGAATTCAAGAATGACGGACATATGGCAAGGTATGAATCTCATGTTTGGCCTGAGATTCTGAGAGCAGACTCAATGGACTCTGGAACCTACCAGAAGGTCATCGAGGCCCACCGTCTTTGGGAACCCGGCCACCGATGCCCATTTTTGGTCTGCCGGATTCTGTCCCTGAATCCGGGTGGGGTCCGGGCGTACTCGACTCGTGAACGTCTGTTTAGGCATTTTTGTGAGGAGCACGCCCCATTCGTCCAGGTGTGGGTTTGTCCGTCTACCAACTGTCACCAAGTTTTGGATAGACGTGTCGAACTAGTACAACACTTGATGTACGGGGAGTCCGTGCAGCATCATCTCAACCGCAAAGATGCCTTGGACAAAACTGTTAAGGTGCTGCCCTCCATTCATACCAACCATGTCTTCCCACGGACAACCTACATGGCCGGGCAGCATCTTAGAGTCATGAGGAGAGCCACTAGTACCAGGAGAGGCTCCAAGAAATCAAGATCAGAGTCGTGCTCTTCTGCCGTGACTATCGAGTCCGGGTCAACGTCCGGAAAGTCCAGAGCTTCTTCTTCTGCTGCCGCTGCAGCAGGGAGTTGCCATGCCAGGGCCACTGATGCCAGTAGTTCTGTGGTGAAGGAATCCGTGAGTTCTGGTTCATCTAAGAAGAGAGACCGACCCGCTACATCTGAAGTTGGTTCTCCCCTGTCTAAGCGGGCATGCAGGCGGGCTCGGGAATGGTCCGGAAGTGTGTTACAACATCTACCTTCCGTTGATGACAGCCTGGAGCTGGTGGCTAGAGCCGAGATCATTGTAGACACAGCCCTGGAGCAGGTCTGTGCATCAGCTGATTCCGCCCGTGCGGAACTAAAAGCTCTGCTCAAGGAGGTAACTACACCCCTGCTGGCGCTGAGTGATGTAAAGACGTCCGTGGAACAGCTAGGAGACGTCCGGGAGGAAG
The DNA here is from genome assembly GCA_942159475.1 of Sthenelais limicola. Lineage (NCBI taxonomy): Eukaryota > Metazoa > Annelida > Polychaeta > Phyllodocida > Sigalionidae > Sthenelais > Sthenelais limicola. The sequence continues at coordinate 156,002,611 of OW804094.1, read as the reverse complement.
CTAAGAGCCAGGAAGGTCTAGTAGACGGACTTCGCCGATCCCTGTCGGCCAGTGACTCTAAGATCCGCCGCCTGGAGGAAGAAAACCTGAGACTGAGGTCACTGCTTGAGGACGACACGCGCTCCTCTTCCCCTGTCGACCCTGTTGAAGAAGAACAGAAGCAGACAGTTACAGTGCCTACCCCTACAGCTCCTCTACCTCCACTTCCAAATCCGGTGGCTGCCTTGCCCTTGGACCCATCACAACTCCCGCAATTGCTCATGCTGAGTAATTTGCTGCGTACACTACAGCAAGTTCCAGCCACCACTGCCATGCCTCCAGCTGCAGCTGTCGGTCAGCAAGCTCATCGCACCCCTGTACGGGACAATCCGGGAGCGTTTGAAATCCCAACCTGGTTGTTTAGTCCGACCACTCTCGTGCAACCACTTGGTACGGACGGAAACACTGTGGACCCGCAGAACCAGACGGACACTCCCATGGGATAAGCTTGTGCTAAAAGAACAGTGAGAACATTCTTTAAATTCTTCCATGCTCTAACTGCCATTCGCCTTTGAAGAATATTATTTTGTTGTTGCGTTGTCAACCTTTGGTTACCTTATGTTTAGATACTTCACTAGAAGCTTGCTTCTACATTTTCCGGATACTTTTGGGTTATTGTATTTTCCATGAGAAAATTTTTCTTTATCCAACTGTTGTTATCCTATGTAGTGAGGACACTTATGCTCCTGTGTGTATCTTTTATGTTTCTTCTTACTTTGTGGTATGTGCTAGAGATGTAGCGACCTGGTATTTTGTTAACTATATCGTGAGGACACCTTATGCTGCTCCTTTTTGTCGCCTTGAAGACCTATATTTAACTTTAATTTTCCAGGTCCGCAATGTTAATTCTCTTTTTATCCACTTGAAGCCTTTTTAGTACTTTGTACTGTGTTGATCTTTATTACGATTTTTCTAAAGGGATTTTTAAAAATCTAAAATTAAGGGGGGGTATTGTAGTAGTTCTACTATAATCCTCTAGGTACAATCCATAAAGGGTTAGTACTCTTATATTCCTACAGAGGGATCTACGTTTGATCCTCTGCATTTATATCTTCTGTGTCACTAAATGCCTCATTTACCCTTATATTCTTATATCAACTCTTACCTTATTACTCTCATAGAGTATCCGTCCTGTTTACCTATTCCATAACATTCTTATCTTATGTATCTCTTTACTGTATGTCTTGCCATACTTCTTACCGTGTTTATACACCTTGATGTGTTGTGTAAGTAAACACACTACCCTGTCCGGGGAATACGGACTAGGGGCCGCTTGAGAGAACTGTAATAAACAGACGGACTAGGAGTTGCCTTGTTGACTTGTTTATTATTGTCGAGAGTCTGCGAATCACTACATAACCATAATATAACCATAAGTATTCAGGATTGATTTTTGGTTTGATTATGGCCATTCTTAGACTAAGAAATAATCCTAAACATTTATCATGTCAGTATTGACGCAGCGTAGAAAATCGATCGTGGATGCCAAGAGATGTACGATGTCGTAGAGGATGTCGTAGAAAGTTATGCAATACACTCATTGCAGATGGCTGTCTATACGATGTCATAGTATCAATCCACGACCTCGCAAATTGTTATGCAACGGGGGCAATGTATCAAATTCATAAAATATCAACTAACATTGAATAGTGGTATATTTGGAAAGATAAAGTTGAACTTTTTTCACTATTAAAGTATTTTAAGATGGGTAAATGTGGTATCAGTGCATCGCAGAGCATGTTTGTTATGCAAGGTATGCAAGAAAACATTTCACATGTCAGTATTGACGCAGCGTAGAAAATCGATCGTGGATGCCAAGACATGTACGATGTCGTAGAAGATGTCACAGAAAGTCATTGCAGATGGCTGTCTACGACGTCGTAGAATCAATCCACGAGGTTGTAGATTGTTATGCAACGGGGGCATTAATTCCTCACGCCCCAGGGCCCAAAGCCATTGATTTCTACCACACAAATCCCCGAGTTTGGTCTTATCGAATGCAGACTTAGGCTTAGATGTGGGTTAGATTTTCAGAAAATGTACAATTGGCAGCTGTACACATTAAGTAAATTCTGCTAAATTAGGCTGCAATTTGGTCAATACTAGGTAAATTCGAGTTTATGCAGCATTGCATTGATTTTAGCAATCTGTTTGGTTAGATTGAACTGTATTTTGAACTTTATTTTCGTCTGCAATTTGGGTTATTTGAGAAGATTGGTGAAGTTGAATTGTACATTTTCTGAAAATCTGACGCATGTAGAAAATCGGCTCCATGCACTGAGTAGCAATAATTATTCTGCGCAATCAATTTTTTGCTCTCTTGAGGAAACTTATGCGGCAAAATCCATGTTCATTGTTGACCCACATGGAGCTGGTGTATAATAACCACCACTTACAGGTGTGCTCCATAACACAAACATTGACCTCACCTAATCTTATATTTATTATATGGGTCAGATTTTCAGAAAATGTACAATTCAACTTCGCCAATCTTCTCAAATTACCCAAATTGTAGACGAAAATAAAGTTCAAAATACAGTTCAAGCTAACCAAACAGATGGCTAGAATCAATGCAATGCTGAATATACTCGAATTTACCTAGTATTGACCAAATTGCAGCCTAATTTAGCAGAATTTACTCAATGTGGACACCTGCCAATTGTACATTTTCTGAAAATCTGACCCATATGCGCATTCCATATGAGAGGTGCAATAATTAAGTGGGGTGCTATAAAAATATTCATATAGCCCCGGTACTATATGAACTACTTTGTTGGCATTGCCGGCTCGTTCCATTTTCTCTATATATGTGTATACATAAACGTGTCAGTATATGGGTTTAGGATATCATGCAGTCTAGGCCCATAGCCGACAGAATCCCTCCAAACTAAGGGAAAGCCTCTCACTCTTGACTGCAAAATCCCATTAAAACCTCATTAGGGCGGTGGTAGTTGACCTACTCCAGGCCGGGAAAGCCACTAACGCAGTAGGGGTCCAATCATAGACATACCGATCTTCTCTAATCTGAGAGGGTCTAATAGTAAACATTCGTGGTTAAAGATTATTTACTATTTATTATAACCTTTATGAAATTGTTAATTACAGTCTGAATAGTTTGTTGAATTTATGAAATAATATAGATATATTTATTCACTCACAGATTTTCATTACTAAAATTATATATAGATGTTAAAAAGTAAATTTAACTTGTATAGCCTATAGTTTAGCTCGAAGAGGCTTGATTCACCACAATTTGTAGGCCTAAGTTACGCTATCAGGATGACATCATTTCTAACTGCTTTGTAGGTCAGGCCTGTGCTGCACCAATGAGATTGCGTCTTTGCCCAAACTGATTGCGTGTGCAGATTGCGTCAACCGAACTACACCCCCAAACTGCACCGTTCTAACTGCTCATGTGTGTAATAAAGTCTTTTATGCCATGATAGCTGTGCGTATCCACAAAAACATGGCCAGATTAGACCATGGCATAAACATGCCTGGATTTCACTAGCGGAATCCGCTTTTCGAATGCAACCAATTTACTCCCGCTATTTTGATTGGTTACGTAATTCTAGCTGCGCCAATCAATGACGCTCATTTCATGACGCAACGTTGTAGGCGCTTGTTTTTGCCGAGTCAGAGGGTTGCGAGACATGAAATGAAGGTAAATAACTCTTAAATAACTCTTAAATATATATCATGGCATAAAAATATAACTAAACTTGAGCTGCATATGGGGCAACGCATTCACAAAACGCTCGTGCCTTTTGGTGAGTGTCTTTCACGCGTGCCTTCGGCACTTGTGAAAGACACTCACCAAAAGTCACTTGCGTTTTGTGAATACGTTGCCCCATATGCAGCTCGCGTTTAGTTATATCTTAATAGTCATAATATGTGCAAAATTGGCCAAATTTCTTAGACGTATTTGTAGTTGTAGTATTAGTGGCCTAATAATTGAGAATGCAGAAGAATAGTGTGGATAAATAAGGATAAATAATTTATTTGAATTGCGGTGAAAATGACTCGCAGATGGGAGATCTATAGAGAATCACACCTGTGGGTTCCAACCTATAGGTGATGACTTAAACTGTGACAAACTTCCAAGTGACTTAAGTAGATTCGGTTGATTGGATTAGGAACTTGAACACCTTACACATAGGAAACAGTAATCCAGTTGTTCAATATAATAACAATAATATCCTCCTTGATAAAGGCCTCTTGTTGGCTGAAACGTTGGACCCCATTAAACACAAACCACAACCAACTCACTATAGTCCTTGTCCCCCTTGTTTATGGGTAATACCACTTCCCTAGATTTTAATTACAATAATACTTATCTTCAGTCTACTTATGGGTCAGATTTTCAGAAAATGTACAATTCAACTTCACCAATCTTCTCAAATAACCCAAATTTCAGACGAAAATTAAGTTCAAAATCACAGTTCAACCTAACCAAACAGATTGCTAGAATCAATGCACTGCCGAATATATACTCAAATTTACCTAGTATTGACCAAATTGCAGCATAATTTAGCATAATTTACTAAATGTGTACAGCAGCTGCCAATTGTACATTTTCTGAAAGTCTGACCCTTACATGAATATGTAACAAATACATTGGCACACGCTAGTACAGGGGTGGGTGGATGGGTGGGTGGTACAGCAGCGGGTGGGTGGTACAGGGGTGGGTGGGTGGGTGTGTGGGTGGAAATTGGGCAGGGTTTCCGGGGTCTAACCATTCTCTCTAGTAAAATCAAGAGCTCAGAATTAAAATTGCTCGGGTTCTACTCTTTCAAATACGTAAAATTTTATACCTACGGGTAGCTGAGAATGTACTCTTTTCATATTTCTTAATCCCGTGACTATTTTTTGCTGGTGTTATCACCGTTTTCGCGGGTGGCGGTCGGCGCGAACACCTTAACAGACTGGCGGCGGAAGCTTCCGTCTCAGCCTACTGGGAGATATTTCAGCCTACAGCGCCACTGGTGTTAAATTCGCACGCTACCTGGCTAACTGGGTTCAGCAGAATTCAGCTCTTCTGGAAGGGGCGGGGGGGGGGGGGGGTGAGATTGGTTGCTTTATGCCCTTATCAACACATTGAAGGTTATATCAGGGGCGGGAGAGCTGAAAGGGAGGTCATGGGGTGGGGGGGGGGGGGGGAGCGGCAACATAATAATAGTAATAAAAGTGGATGAAAAGAAATGAAAGTCTTAGTCTCTAATATAAATGAAATAAGACGCCTGGGGTGACTATTTGCCGCTAACCTGACCCATATATCCGCGTCATTGTTTTGAAGATTTTTATTCAGCGACGACTTTTTGCAAGTTGATTACAATAATTCTCAGCACCTGCTGTATTAAATGTATACATAGCAAAAAATTACAAAAATGTTAGCAAAATATTTACCGTTAATATAAAATTACGTATTTCAGAAACTCATAGTATGTATGAGAGAAAAATCTTTTTGAACAAATCACGACTGAATGGAACGGAAAATAAACATGAAAGATAATAACCATACACCAGGGCGTGTGTCCATTTCCAAGACATTCCTATTAATTAATACAACCAACTAAGCAGAGATTCAAAATATTCAAAGAAAAACAGAAAACAAAAAATGTTTGTCACTTGTAAGTATTACCTGTATAGACTATTACCGTCCACCGTAGCAGTAGGCAGGTGCGCGCGGGAGGTGCGCGCGGGACGTGGGTGAATGGTACACACCATGCAGGTATATCATGGACTAACCCTACTACAGCACGATGGAAGCACTCTCCATGGTCAGGTAAGTCATTTCATTTGATTTGATTTTTAAATATGTTTATTCGGGACAACAAAAATACATTTCAGCGACTAGCGTTGATATTCTCAGCGTTGCCTGATTGTTTAAAGCAAAGGGCGTTTAATTATTTCGATATAGGAATAAGTCATAGCATAAAGATTTTATATGAAATAAATATGTTGAGCAGCTAATAATATAGTCCTTATGGGTACATCGAGATCTTTTTATCATTGCCCCCAAGCCCCAAGTTGCATTCCGTCTAGGCCTAAACATGAGAGACTCCCTTCAAACGAAGGGAAAGCCTCTCGCCTCAAACCGCAAAGTGACATCCTAAATTCCATGAAGACCGCAAAATATCATTATATTCCCATTAAAACGCTGAAAACTGATTAGCTTATAGTAGGCTGACATACAATTCTTATGTGATGTGAGGGTTTGAGCCTTGAGCGTCAAGGCCCAAACCCTCACATCACATAAGAATGGTATGTCAGTGATTGGACGCCTACTTCGCTAATCGGTTCCTGGCCTAGGACTATGCGTTCTCTAATGGGAATATAATGGTATGTTGCGGTCTTAATGGAATTATAATGGCACTTTGCAGTTTGAGGCGAAAGGCTTTCTCTCCATTGAAGGGACTCTCTCATCTTTGGGCCTAGACTGCATTTATAAAAGTCCCTGAAATCGAGGATATCCAACACAATTTCCACACACAAAATGTTTTTTCAATCATGCGCGAAACAAGACAAAAAGCCTGGATATTGTGGGACTAATTTAATGCATATTTATCCTCGATCCGATATATGGGTCAAATTTTCAGAAAATGGATTCAATCTTCTCAAATAACCCAGATTTTATACGAAAATAAAGTTCAAAATACAGTTCAACCTAACCAGACAGATTGCTAGAATCAATACAATGCTGAATATATTCGAATTTACCTAGTATTGACCAGATTGCAGTCTGATTTAGCAGAATTTACTAAATGTGTACAGCTGCCAATTGTACATTTTCTGACAATCTGACCCTTGATTATAGTGTCTCACTTAAAATAGTCCTCTAATCGAGATAATCTCTTTGAAAGAAAATGATTTGATATTTTTGCGCAGATAAATGTTTGCGCACTAAGAACTTTGCCACCTTTTCGCGCTGATTTAAATCAATGCAGCAAAGAAGTCTCAAGGAACTTGTTTATGCAATAATTTTACCTTTTGCGCAGGATTTATTTTCACACACAAAGGTGGGTGCGCTAAAATAGCGAAAATAAATACTGCGCGAACATTAATACGTTTTCATTATATCGTGCAGTACTTTATATGCAAATATATCAACAAAGCAGAGCCTGTGATGCCAGAACCAAAAGGCTGGCGAGAGAAAGAAACAAAAAGAACAATGTTTCTTTTCGATCTGCTACCTGCCTTTTCCTTCTATGGTCAATCCTATAAGGGTCAGATTTTCAGAAAATGCACAATCGTTACCTCTACAAATTTGGTAGCTTCTCGCAAACTAGAGTGGAATATTTCAAATGCTATGCATATCCAAGTATCGTTGGCATTGTCTTGATTAAAATTACCCCTTTAAACTGCATTTTGAACGTAATTTTTCTCTTAGATTTGGATTATTTGAGAGGATTGAGGAAGGTGAATTGTACAATCTCAGGAAACTCGACCCACTTTGGAAATACTCTAGTTGGTGTAATCATATATTATGATCCACAAAACGTGATGTTATTATACAATATCTACATGGTGTGTACATGCAGGTCAGATTTCCAGAAAATGTACAATCTACAGTTTTACACATCTATCAAAGTCTGCTAAATTAGAGTGAAAAATGATAAATACTGAGTATATCGGAGTGTATTCTGTATTGTATTCATTCAATAAATCTGTCCGGTTATGTTGAACTGTATTTTGAAGCTAATTTGTTTTATCATATTTGGGTTATTTGGAAGAATTGGTGAAGGTGAATTGTACATTTACATGAAATCTGACCCATATATGCGGGTCATACAAACCTAACCTCAGTCTTCCTCTACTGAAGCCGAATCCATATGAAATTCAATTCGCCCTTATTATTGCACACAGAGTTACATATTGGCTCTATTAAATGGTTTTCAGAAAATGTACAATTCACCTTCGCCAATCTTCTCAAGTCCCTCAGGACCTCACTTCATGCAGTAAATGAATGCGCCCACACAACATACTGTGCTAAAATTGAATAGAACCGTAGAAAATCTTCATTTGACACTGCTAAAGAGTGTTACAATTTTCTGAAAAAAGATTTACATGTCTTTCAGCATATGAAAAGGAAGGAGAAAAGAATGAGATTATATAGATTATAGATATCTAAGGTGTATTACGTTTTATAAAACACATTGCGATATAGGTTGATCCATTCTGATTCCATCCATTTGATCCATGATATGGGTCAGAATTTCAGAAAATGTACAATTCACTTTCACAAATTCTCTAAAATAAACCAAATTTCAGACGAAAATATAGTTCAAAACACAGTTCAACCTAATCAAACAGATTGCTAGAACCAACTCAATGCTGAATATACTCGAATTTACCTAGTATTGACCAAATTGCAGCCTAATTTAGCAGAATTTACTAAATGTGTACAGCTGCCAATTGTACATTTTCTGAAAATCTGGCTCATTAAATGCATTGGAAGGATTGTATACAAGTTTCCTAGAACTCTCTAGCTATTTGTTATCGACCAACTCTACATTGGCTACCATAATATGCCCCGCTGAAAGGGTGGTGTATAACATTGTTGAAACGATGGGAGCATGAGTGCCATAAAACGGCCTTAATCGGTGTTAATAGGGGATTTGCATAGCCGCCATTTTGTATCTTAATTGTGAAGGCATGTGCGCATGGCTGGTCATTACACACGAGGCAATATATATAAAGGTCAGATTTTCAGAAAATGTACAATTGGCAGCTCTACATATTTAGGAAATTCTGCTAAATTAGGCTGAAAATTATGAATATCGGGTATATCTGAGTATATTTGGTGTCACATTGACTTATAGTATCAGTTTCGCTATGTTAAAATGCATTTTGAACATCATTTTAGTCTTAAATGTGTGTTATTTGAGAAGATGGGTGAAGGCGAATTGTACATTTTCTGAAAATTTGACCCATATATCACATGATCAGAACTCGCGCCAAGCGCGCTTGGACTCTCCACTATATAAGCTGTCCCCAGACGCTCGAAAGACCACTGGACATAGCAGCAGCAGCGTGGCCCACCCACCCACTCCTTCATCAGACTATTGAAAAACAAAGAAAATATTCTTAGTAGGCTTCTCTGACTTTTACCCGGATCCTATGAATAAAATATCTCCACACACGTTCTATAATTTGCTCGTTGTTTTAATGCGCATGGACTAATGGTACAGTCTAAAATCTATAGAAAACATGTCATGTACAGCATGGAATAGTTATCAATGCTCTAATATCAATGTCCATGTGTTATACATGTTTCCATGACACAACTCCTCATCTTTCCCATCATGCATTTGATTTTCATGGATCATTTATAGAAGCTCTGATATTGGTGAAAATATTCCTCCAATTAGAGAGGCTAAGATCAAATTAAGTGGGAAAAGTGAGTTTAATGGGGTTCTGGGATACATGGTTCTCTGGACCAGAGGCTTGGGTGGCAGTACTAAGCTTGTGGTTATGGGTCAGATTTTCAGAAAATGTACAATTCAACTTCGCCAATCTTCTCAAATTACCCAAATTTCAGACGAAAATACAGTTCAACCTAACCAAACAGATTACTAGAATCAATGCAATGCCGAATATGCTCGAATTTACCTAGTATTGACCAAATTGCAGCCTAATTTAGCAGAATTTACTAAATGTGTACGTTTCAATATATATTGACTACACTATATATTTATATAAATCAGTGGTTGGCCAGAATTGTCGCCACCTAGTGTTTGTATGTGTACCTACTACGTTGTCACACCTGGGTCGGTCACTTACCTGCTGGCGACCAACCCCACCACACCTTCACAGTTACCTTTCGTGTGGAAAAAAATTTTTGTGGTTGCGTTTTGGTTAGTCATGGGTAAGTGTGGAGCCTGTGGTTATTCCCACCCTAGGCCTGGTGTTGCTGTCTGCAAATATCGCACCGAGGCGTTGGCCAAGTGCAAGGAAGCCAGTGATTTAGAGGCTAATTGGACTAAATACTTGGATATTCTTACGTTGCAAAAGCTGACGGAGCAGGAGGATTTGCATGCCAATATGGATATGAATGACCTACGTCGCCTCAATGCCAGTCAAACTGCCGATATTTCTGACATGTTGGAGAAAATGGACATTATGTCGGACCAGTTCAAAAAAGTATTGAAATTGGTGCCTACCGGTAGTGGAGGCGGTAGCGGTGGTGCGACCGGTGGCCATTTTGATTCCGATAATGCCATGGGCATGGGCCTGTCCGGAGCACTTGACCCGAGCTTGACCAACGCGCTGCACGATGTGGCCGTGTCACTGGATCCCGCCGTTAAGGATAAAGGTAGGCCTTTTCGGCCAGAGTATTACGTCCAGCACTTGTTATATAAAACCCCTTGTAAGAGTTTGGACCATAACAAACTTTCATATCGTGAGTTAGTCCATGGAATGGTCCGTGTTGCTATACACATATTAGAGTCTGATGGTGATATTGCCAGTTACCTCGATCACCTGAGTTTTCTGACGGAAGAGGGTATAAATGACACTTTCCAGGACAAGGCTTATGCCTTGTACGATCATAGGATGGTAGACAAAGTCACTAGCGGTAGGTTGGACGCCTTCAGTGCTGGTGACCCGTTATGTGTGGCTGTTGGCTTCAGTCCTTCGCTACGCAAGTTGTCTAAACAACAAGCCTCCACCCAGCAAAATGCTTCGTCTGCTCCTGCCGCTGGTAAGAAGAGGCAATGGAGGTCCAGAATGCCCGCTGACTTTCCAGATGACATCTGCTATGATTGGAATTACCGTAACTGTGCCAACACTGCTGCTAATTGTTCCAGGAAGCATCATTGTCGCTTGTGTAAACAAGATCATCGGGCTGTGGGGTGTCCCCAAAGGAAACCTAGGGATGCCCAGTGACGTCATTCGGCCACGAGAGTCTGCGAGAACGTGGTCTGTCATGGCGGCCTTTCTTCGGACCTTAGTGTTTTGCGTCCTTCGGACTCTGCAAAATCTCCTCTCTCTCGTCCATCTCAAGTTCACCATCGCTCTGATGTCAGTGATCTTCTTGCTACTAGTTCTTCGCAAGTATCTCTTCAGTCGTCAACCGACTACAAGGCCGTATCTTCGCCTCAGGGACTTGTTAGTTACCCCAGTGACTCAAACTCTCGTGCCGTGTTTACATCATACAATGGGGATGTACTTCCCGTGGTTCGCAATGTTGTTTGTACTAACGCTTGCTCTGTTGACAACCCTGATCGTGATTCAACCTACCTTGATCTATGTAATCATGACATGCATTCTCCTGGTTGTACTACCTTTGATTCCATTACATGTCCTACTGTTCCTTTCCCCGCTTCCACATGTACTTGTCTTGCTGTTGATTGTGATTGTTGCGATATTGTATGTTCTGTCACTGATACTGTTTGCGATGACACTGACTATGTTAACGACTTGTTGTACCCTTGTGAGAGTTATTCATGTCTTGATTTGGCAATGTACCTGGTGATACTGATGTTTTGTTTGCAAATGTTGACGACTTGTCTTTTGCTAGCGTTGATTATACCATGTGTACCGTTCTCCCTGAGTTGTGCCAATCACCCTTCATGGATCTCAGTAGTCATTATGCTTCCCCCCATTACATTGGCGGGATCAGATCGCAGTTGAACCCTACTGCTTGGTCTGATGAACTACTTCATGAAACTGATCCCTTTCTTCGTGCATATCTTCTCAAGGGTAATTTAGCAGAATTTACTAAATGTGTACAGCTGCCAATTGTACATTTTATGAAAATCTGACCCTTATGTTCAGACACAGGCCACAACTCGTCCAGCAAAGTAGTTCAAAGTGAGAGAAAGAGAACCTGTGGGGACCAAGGAAACCCTTTTTAGCAGAAACAAAAGCATCTGGGTCAGATCAGAGAATGAACAATCGGCAGCACTGCACTTTTAGTCAATTCTGCTAAACTAGGCTAGGAACTAGGACATTTATAAATATGTGTGTTGTGCCACAGGAAAATGAGTCAAAGATGTTTTATTTAGTATTTTCATACTGCAAATCTTCTGTAAAACGACAGTCAAGATTATAAACTAGCATGCACAATGTATGCACAAGTTACAATAATCAATTGTAGACATTTACATTGAGATATGGGCTCACAGGTAACAATTCAGTTCATCCATCCGCGAGAGCGCTAGTCATGTATGAGCCGAGATGGCAGGGAGCTGAATAAAGTTATGTTATGACAAAAAAAAAACAAAAAAAAACAATTCAGTTCAGAATAACCAGTTCAGAATAACCAGTTCAGAATAACCAGAATGGTCTTCTGCCCACTGCTGTGTCTAGCTCGGCCTAACTCTATGGACTAAATCCTATCAAATTCTGGAGGTAATTAGGTGATGGTAAATATTAAGGCATCCAATAAGTACTTCTATATTTTCGAAGGGAGTGAATTTAATCCAAAACAAGGAAATGACAGGAGGTGTACATGTTCAATACAAATCGAATAAGAGGTGTTGCTGTTTAAAAAAAACCGTCACGGGTGTACTATCAAAGTGTCAAGATTGGTATATTTTTCCTTCCTTAATATCAATGAGTTAATCTCCGTACAGAAGTGAACATAAATACAACGAGAAGTGTAAATCCAGCTAATTATAGTTAATTAATCACCAAAGAATCATCTCGATGCATGTCCAATTTTATTTTCAAAAGCTGTCATTTTTTTGTACATGAAGTAAATATGTTTCTGTCATTTTCATATCTCCGTTTTAAATATTTACCAATGTTCAGGAAAAGAGAGGGTGCGATGTAAAATTGTGTGATCGACCCCGGGTGAAGAAAGGATTTGTTGATAGGCTGAATAAAAACTTAAAAAAAAAAAAAAAGGAAATCACAGGAGGTGAAGCATCAAGTGTTGGTTTTGCTTAGGCCAAAAAAAAATAGGTGTGTTTCCGATTTACCCCCCCCCCCCTACCTAGAAAAACCTTACCCTACCTAAAAAAAATTTTACCATAGGGGGCCTACCTGATTTTTTCCCCTTCATATCTTACTTTTTTTGGATTTTTTGACACAAAAAACTTATAAAAGCAGGAAAACGGGTTTTCCTAACCCAAAACTGTCAAAAAGCACATCTCCCATGTTCAAAACAACTATTGTTATGAAAAAGACATTTTTTTCAGTTCCTGGGAGGTGGTTTCCAAACAAAAAAAAATAACAAAAGAAAAAAAATTACCATCCTCCCCCCTACCTAGTTTTCAGCCAGATAAATCGGAAACACACCTATAGTTTTTTTTGGCCTTATTGGGGTTCCAGCGTTTCGGGCAACATACGCCCTTTATCAAGGAGGAGTGATTTTACTTTACTTTTTACTTTCTATATTTTGTTTATACATGAAAAAAAGTTAGCGATATTTCTTAGTGGTCAATCATTAATACAATAGTTAAATATACCCTTAGGATAACTTCAGAAATATATGGATATCTTCAATACACACTCCTAGAATTTGGCACATGTGTTCAAGTTACTATCAGCGCAAAACACCGAAAAAAATTAAAATATTCTGAGCAAGAGTTCTTTTGAGAAAAACATTTGAAATTATATCAATTATCAATACATTTTGTAATTTCTTTTGTAAATAAAAACGTATAATTGTGTTTCGAAAACGTACTGGCATTGCTTTGAAAATTTCCAGAAGTGCGCCAGCCACCCTTTTGTGGGAATTATTAGATAAATTCACACATGGATGGTTTAAGGGTCAACATTATTCAATATGTGATGTGTTTCAGGAAAATGAGTCACGAGTCGCAAAATATGGATTTTGAGATATCATCATATTTGAAAAGATGAGACCAAGCTGATTCCAATGATAGTAAACACTAGGACACCTAATAAGTATTTCTACATTTTAAGTTTGATATTTTTATTTTTGAAAAAAAAAAGTTTGCAATGATCTTGTGGGAAAAAAACTTTGAAAAATATCAATTTTGCGACTCATTTCACTGAAACACATCACATATGACTTGTCCTTATGATATTTGACAGCAAACCCATCTTTGGTTTCCCTTGGTGGGAATGTGGAGTAAAGCTGTCAGAACAAACATATGTATTTGAGGTATTTTTCACTTGTTGATTGTTCTTGTCCTTCAGAGAACTAGTGAAGCTGCTGAGATTCATGTTACTGGTGACAGTTCAAACATGATATCCAAATAGAAGATTACTTTCTCATGAACTCCAACCCTCTTACTAACCATCAAATACCACCAGAGAGTATCATAAAAACTAGTCAAACTATATGTACAAATGTAAAGAATGTGAATGTAAAGGGTGGGATGTAAAGTGTATGCTACCCAGCATGCATCTAAGCCCTTTAGTCCTCAAAACAATTTGAAAGGATCATGTATAAACTGCAGTCAACGCAGTGTTCGTAAGAATGCCAGGACCTAGCTGAATCTGAAAATGGGATAGTATGATAGGATGTAACGAGGTTGGTTTCTGACTTACTGTATACGATGCCCACAAGTTATTTTCGACGAGGGATATCACGAGAAGCTGCAGGCTTCGAGTGACATCCCTGGTCAGAAATAACGAGTGGGCATCCTATACAGTAAGTCAGAAACTAACTGAGTTACATCCTATTTTTATACCACGATCTCATTATTATAAAATAAATGAATAAACAAACTATTTATTTACCTCGCTTTTCTCCAATGACCCGCCATATTGTTTTTTTTATGCCAAAACGCTAGACAAGCGTATATCTGATTGGCTAATGAACGACAGCATGGACTGTATGACATCACAAATGGGTGTGACGTCATGAGCGAGAGTAACGTCAACCAATAGGGAGCCTTCTTATGATTAGGCTTAAATAACATCATATTTTCACGCGTGGATCGATTCAATTATATATGACAGCATGTATCCACTCATTTGCAGCGTGTACAACCCTGTACAACCCCTGATCGTGGTATAAATTACCCATATTTCAGTAATGCTGCATTACATAATAATGTCACTGGTATTAACCAATAATGATTGGTTAAACAAAGGTGAGGTGATGATGAGATTTGCGTTATGATCAAAGATCAAAGCTTTACAGCTGTAGACTCTCTACTATAGTTTATAGACTCTACTTCACAGCAACCAGCTATAGTTTATAGACTCTACTTCAAAGCAACCAGCTATAGTTTATAGACTCTACCTCACAGCAACCAGCTATAGTTTATAGACTCTACCTCACAGCAACCAGCTATAGTTTATAGACTCTACTTCAAAGCAACCAGCTATAGTTTATAGACTCTACTTCAAAGCAACCAGCTATAGTTTATAGACTCTACCTCACAGCAACCAGCTATAGTTTATAGACTCTACCTCACAGCAACCAGCTATAGTTTATAGACTCTACTTCAAAGCGACCAGCTATAGTGTGAATGACTTGGATAATCTTAATGCACACACACTGTTAAAACAAGCCTCAGAGTAATGGCTGTAGTGTAAAGAAATCACTTGGATAATCCCAAAAGTTAATGAACATCAAACATATGGGTCAGATTTTCAGAAAATGTACAATTGTCAGCTCTACAAATTTGGTAACTTCTGCTAAATTAGACTGGAACATTTTAAAGGCTATGCATATCCAAGTATCTTTGGCATTGTGTTGATTAAAACTATCTCTTTCTTTTTGTTAAACTGTATTTTGAACGTAGCCTAATTTTTCTCTTAGATTTGGAATATTTGAGAGAATTGGAGGAGGGGAATTGTACATTTTCTGAAAATCTGACCCATATAAGCAATTGCCTGGTGATTTAGTAAACTGCCTTATGCAAGATGTGTATGCCTGACCACCTTGTTTAGGACTTGAAATTACCTTTATGTTAGTTTTATAAAATCACTTAGAAAAGCATGTCATGACCACCCTTTACCTTTTAACCAAACAGAATTATTAGTTATCGCTTGATCCAACAATTTTAGCAGAATAAGAAATGGTGAAATGTTTTAAAATTGGAATTGAAAGTTAATAGAATTAATTAATATTAGACCAATGTAAAACCCTTCAATAATAATTTCATTACATATGTAATCCGAAAATGAGTCATACATTTTAAAAAACGGATTCTATTTGAAAAGATGAGATTTTTTTTCATTGATTATATTACTAACAACGCTAGGCTTTCTCCTTTTTTTAGGTTAGTAACTTACGCAAATTAATAGACTCTTGAATAGCTGAAATATATCTGGCCAGTAGGTACAAAAAATTAGACAATTGTATTAAGGCAAAAAAAAAATAGGTGTGTTTCCGATTTACCCCCCCCCCCCCCCTACCTAGAAAAACCTTACCCTACCTAAAAAAAAATTTACCATACCTGATTTTTTCCTCATCATATCTTACTTTTTATGGATTTTTTGACAAAAAAAAGCTTATAAAAGCAGGAAAACGGGTTTTCCTAACCTGGAACCGTCAAAAGGCACATTTCCCATGTTCAAAACAACTATTGTTATGAAAAAGACATTTTTTTCAGTTCCTGGGAGGAGGTTTCCAAACAAAAAAAAAGTTACACCCCCCCCCCCCCCCCCCCCAACCTAGTTTTCAGCCAGATAAATCGGAAACACACCTATTTTTTTGTTTTGGCCTAATGAATTAATTCAACAGCCAGTCAATCTAGAACATAAATAGCATGATTTGTTGAGTCAATATGATAACAGATCACATATAGCATGACGTCTCTCACCCCATCTCTATTATGGTGAAGTCGCCAGAAAATGTACAAATCCATGTGTTACACATGTTTCCATAACACAAGTCCCCATCTTTCCCATCATGCATTTGGCTGGCATAGATCATTTATACAAGCTATATAAGATATTGAAAACATTCTTGCAAATTTCAATAAAAATGTTGCAAAATATTCGTATGTCAGATTTTATTAGAATGCATCCCCCTATTATAGGCCTACATTTGTTAATAAAGGTGAATACGATAGTTATCCTTCAAGGAAAGTAACATCGACATGGAAAAACTTCAGCCCAACGTGGGGCTCGAACCCACGACCCCGAGATTAAGAGTCTCGTGCTCTACCGACTGAGCTAGCCGGGCGTCTGCATTCAAGAGATAAATTACATGTTATATTTCGCGCCATCCGCCTGGAAGTCACCCGAGCGTAGCGGCGCGTGTTTGATTCTTTTCAAGATGTTCAATGACTTCTTTTTTTAAAATTCGTTTTTATTCAGGTTTAGAGCTACATACACCATTTTTAGAATCGGTTCACTTCAACAATCAGCTCATTGGCTCACCATTGCGGTGGTCTTCCTCCAAGCCCTGAGCCCAAGTCTATATATCCATTCCTCAAGCTCCTGTCATAACCCGGACTAGCACACCTGTTCCCCTACTATAGTGTCTCAGAAACAGGGATAAATAGAAATTTCATACGATATTAGTTAGATGGCTAGTATTTTTTTGTATTTTTTTGTTTAACAGTCTATCAACAAAGAACTGTTTCTTCTCGGGGTGGATAACTGGAACAATACATCGCACCCTCTTTTCTCATCATCAGTGATGGTCCGGATTATTATGCAAAACGAAAACGTCTACAAAATATATTTTTCACATGTTGTGTGCTTCTGGGTGATACCGTGTTTAGACCTGAACCCATAATATGATGAGTCACGGGCCGCCCTTGTCAGATGGAGGCTTGTGTTATGGAAAATTGCAAGAATGTTTTCACAAATATCATAGCTTGTATAAATGATCTATGTAAGCTAAATACATGATGGGAAATATGAGGACATGTGTTATGGAAACACCTATAACACATGGATATTAACATTAGAGCATTGATAAATAGTCCATGCTGAACATGGCATGTTTTCTATAGATTTTACACTGTACCATTAGTCTCATAATTCCATGCGAATCAAAATTCAAAATGGCGGCTATGCAACTCGAATTAAGTCGAATGAGATTATTTATTTAGATGGTAAATGGAATGAGTGTATAAGTAATTAAATTATAAGATTTTGTTTTGTATTTGGCAAATGAGAATTATCATTATATGAAACTTTAAGTCAAAAGCTGTCAGAACAAACATATGTATTCCAGGTATTTTTCACTTGTTGATTGTTCTTGTCCTTCAAAGAACTAGTGAAGCTGCTGGGGGGACTCATGTTACTGGTGACAGTTCAAACATGATATCCAAATAGAAGATTACTTTCTCATGAACTCTAACCCTCTCACTAACCACCAAATACCACCAGAGAGTATCATAATCATATAAGTAATTAAATTATAAGATTTTGTTTTGTATTTGGCAAATGAGAATCACCATTATATGAAACTTTGTCCAATAAAATTTCTTTAAAAAATACTCCCCTATTGTGTTTTAAATTTCAGCCTTACAGAAGAATGCGACCCAAAGCCATCAGGAAAAATGGAGAGGACAATCAAACTAAACATCGGGGGCATCGTGAGTGAAGTGTTCACCAAGACATTACAGCGTTTCCCCAATACCAAGCTGGGACAAGAGTCTCTGTTACAGAAGTACTACCGTGAGAGCAATGGGGATTACTTCTTTGATAGAGATCCGGCAGTATTTAGAGAAGTTCTGAACTATTACAGGACAGGTTCACTGCATGTACCTAATGATGTCTGTATATCCACCTTCCAAAAGGAGATGGAGTTTTGGGGCATCAGTGTGGTGGACATGGATGACTGTTGTTGGCTCAAATACAGGTAGGTTATTTTGTGTTTTTTGTCTTTTATGGGTCAGATTTTCAGAAAATGTACAATAGGGGAGTTGCATGTTTCACTGCGCATGTCTATGACAGTGCATGCTGGGATAGATTCAGTTCAAATTTGACATACAAATATTTAGCAACAACTTAAATAGAAAATTGCAATAATGTTTTCCGCAATATCATAGGTTGTGTAAATGATCTATAGAAACCAAATGCATGATGGGAAAGATGGAGTTGTGTGTCATAGAAACATCTAAAACACATGGATATTGATATTGGACAACTGATAAATATTGCAAGCTAAAGATAACATGTTTTCTATAGACTTTATACTGTACCATTACTCCCATAATTCCATGCAAATCAAGATTCAAAATGGCGGCTATGCAACTCCCCTATTGCAGATTCTTATTTTACTTGCAGTGCTCACTTTGACACATGTTCATCCCTGAAGAATATAAGATCCAGTTCTGGGCCTAGTTACAAGTTGGACGGCAAGCCTGAGGGAGCCTGTAAAAGACTACAGCTGGCTGTGTGGAAGCTCCTCGATGATCCACGCTCATCAAAATCAGCAAAAGTATATTAATCAGATTTTCAGAAAATGTACAATTGGCAGCGGTACACATTCAGTAAAATCTGCTAAATTAGGCTGCAATTTGGTCAATACTAGTTAAATTTGAGTATATATTCGACATTGTATTGATTCTAGCAATCTGTTTGGTTAGATTGAACTGTATTTTGAACTTTATTTTCGTCTTAAATGTGAGTGTTTTGAGAAGATTGGCGAAGGTGAATTGTACATTTTCTGAAAATCTGACCCATATATCTTGCTTCTGGGTCAGATCTTCAGAAAATGTACAATTCGCTTTCACTAATCATCTCAAATAACCCACATTTAAGACAGAAATGAGCTTCAAAATGCAGTTTAACATAACAGAACTGATACTTTAAATCAATGCGATGCGAAATATATTCAGATATACCCAGTATTCTTCATTTTTCAGCCTAATTTGGGGGAATTTCCTAAATGTGTAGAGCTGTCAATTGTACATTTTCTAAAAATCTGACCCTTCTAGAGGAAATTACCATCGGGAAAAGTATAGTACAGAAATCCTAAAACCCAACTGTCACTGATTACCACCCAGACTGGATAACATCTCAATTAAATTTTTCAATTTGTTCTTCACACAAGATTTCTTAATTAAAATGTTCTGAATTTTGTAGTCATATGAATCTATTACCAAAATTTATCACATTGTATTAAATATACCTGTGCGTTTTGAGGGCCTTCGTATGGAGTATATTTAACTACACTACTGGTAATTGCCCACCCAAAAATGTTGTAAATTTTGTTTTCAAAAGTAAAGCTATCAAACTGAAAAGATAGATGTATATTTTATATCACAATCAGGGGTTGTACACGCCGCAAATGAGTGAATTCATGTCATTGAATTTGTTGAATGGATCCACGAGTGAAAATATGACCCTTTTTTAGCCTAAATCTAAGAAGCATGCTTATTGTTTGAAGTTATGCTCACTCATGACGTCACGCCTATTTGTGACGTCATATGCTGTCCGTACCGTCATTGTTTAGCCAATCAGTTATATGCTTGTCTAGCGCTTTGGTATAAAAAAATCAATATGGCGGGTCATTGGAGGAAAGTGAGGTAAATGAATAGTTTGCTCATTCAGTTTATTCTACAATATGATGTCGTGGTATAAAAATAGGATGTAACTATTTTTTTTTACCAGGGATGTCACTCAAAGCCTATGGCTTCTCGTGACATCCCTGGTCGAAAAAAACTTGTGGGCATTGTGTACAGTAAGTCAGAAACCAAACTCGTTACATCCTATCATAAGGTGCATGTTTATCTGTTTACTATCATTGGAGTCGGCTTGATCTCATTTTTTCAAATATGACGATATCACAAAATCCATTTCAAAACTGTGTCAGATAAATAGGTCAGATTTTCAGAAAATGTACAATTCAACTTCACCAATCTTCTCAAATAACCCAAATTTCAGACGAAAATAAAGTTCAAAAAACAGCTCAACCTAACCAAACAGATTGCTAGAATCAATGCAATGCCAAATATTCTCGAATTTACCTATTATTGACCAAATTGCAGCCTTATTTAGCAGAGTTTACTCAATGTGTACAGCTGCCAATTGTACATTTTCTGAAAATCTGACCCATATGATGATATCTGAAAATGCATTTCATAACTGTCTACAGGCACTATATATAACGATGTCATTCTTGTTCTTCCATTCCAGGTGTATGCAGGGGTCAGCATCGTCTTCATTCTGCTCTCACTGTTTGTGTTGGTTGCCATGACACACCCTGCCTTCTGGGTTGCCATGACACCTGAAGATTACGCCCACTACTACCAAGTCTCCAAGGCAGACATTGCTGTAGACTGGGGCGAGGAATACTTCGAGAACGCTGACCCAGCTCTGTATCGGCAATACCAGAGATACTTCACTGATACTAACCACAGACTACCTCCCAATGCTGCCAATAGCCCTAATACTACTACTCACACCGGAACCAACTCTACCGTACCCAAAGCGCCACCACCGCCGGGTTCGCATAAGCCGAATGGGAGATCAAAGAGGGAGGCATCACATGAAAGTGACTTAAAAAACCTTCTAGTTTTAGAGGCTGATGCCCAATCAATGCTTGGTAAACACAAGCGAATGATCCAATTTCACGAAGAGGCCATTCAGAGGATTGAGACTGTGATAGCACATGCGAGGTTAAGCCGTACACGCAGAGAGGCTGTTGGTGAGAATGCCTCCACTGACAGTGTGAACACCACCACCATCTATTCACGTAATTCCTCCCTAAAGCCTACACATCCAGCACTCTCCTACATTGATTTAGTATGTTTTGGTTTCTTTCTCTTCGATTTCTTTGCCAGACTCATCTTCTGCCCTAGTTTCAAATATTTCCTGATGGTACCACTCAACTGGGTTGACTTATTGGTGAACATGGCATATTCAGTGGAACTTATCTTGGAGGCTTTGTACCCAAGCGAAAGATACAAAACGAACGTTCTCGACAGCATCACCGCTTTGCAGATACTTAGAATTTTCAGGGTATTCAGGTTGTTCCGGTACAGCAAAGGTCTCAGGGTCTTAACTCTGACTCTGAGACACAGCTGGAGGGAAATCCTTCTCCTTTCCCTCTTCTTGGGCACCGGTGTCTTGTTCTTCGCCGCGTTGGTATTCTACGTTGATAAAGAAGTCTTTACCACGATGCCAGATGCTTGCTGGTGGTCCCTTATTACCATGACAACTGTTGGATATGGAGATTATGCACCCAAGTCGTTTCCAGGACGCATGGCTGGATCCTTGTGTGCCATTTCTGGAGTTTTGATGATAGCATTCACCGTGCCAGTCATTGTCAACAACTTCATGTTGTTTTATCAGTTCCTCAGCGCGGATCGAGAACCTGTCCTCATCAATCAGATTTCTCCTATTGGTGATAAGAGTAAAGAAAATAAGGACCTGAATGGCTATTCCATGTAGGGAGTTGTTGTCTGCGCCTCAAACATAATATTATATGTGTTTCTGTAAACGAGTATGTGTGTACATATGTGATGTGTTTCAGGAAAATGAGTCATAAGTCGCAAAATTGATATTTTTCAAAGTGTTTTTTTCACAAGATCTCATTATTGGAATATTCCAATTTTTGGTGGGTTGATCACTGATAGCTATATCAATCGATGTATCAATTATCAGAAGAATCTATGTAATATATCCTTTCGTTTTAAAGGTCCTTATATGGACTTCATTTAGTTACTTTACTGTTTAATGACCCATAGAAATATTGGAAACTGTTTTCAAAAACGAAAATATCAAACTTAAAATCTAGAAATACTTATTATTTTATTAGACTGTTTACTATCATTGGAATCGGCTTGATCTCATCTATTCAAATATAATGGTATCTCAAAATCTAGTTTTGGCGACTTATGACTCATTTTCCTGAAACACATCTCATATGTGACCCGTTTTAGGGATATCACCATATTTGAAAAGAGGAGATCAAGCTGATTCCAATGATAGTAAACACTAGAACACCTAATGAGGATTTCTATATTTTAAGTTTGATATTTTTATTTTGGGAAAAAACCAGTTTCTAGATGGGTAATTACCAGTAAAGTAACTAAATATACTCCATACAAAGGTCTTCAAAACGCAAGGATATATTTGATACAATGTTCCGAAATATGTTACATGGATTCATAGGACTATGCGTGATAAACCCTTTAAAAATCAGAACATTTCAATAAAGAGATCTTGTGAAAAAAACACTTTAAAAAATACCAATTTTGCGACTTGTGACTTATTTTCCTGGATCACATCACATATTGTTACGGCCTATCTTATAGTCTCTATCAATCTTGGGTTAATTAATCATATAGGTTGATTGCTATTAGAACTTAAACTGCTTCCGGCCAACTCGTCCCACAAGTATTCTTGAGAAGGGCTCAACTCATATGCCATTTCCTATGTGGGTCAGATTTTCAGAAAATGTACAATTGGCAGATCAACACATTGAGTAAATTCTGCTAAATTAGGCTGCAATTTAGTCAATACTAGGTAAATTCGGGTATATTCGGCATTGCATTAATTCTAGCGATCTGTTTGGTTCGGTTGAACTGTATTTTGAACTTTATTTTCAGCTGAAATTTAGGTTATTTGAGAAGATTGGCGAAGTTGAATTGTACATTTTCTGAAGATCTGACCCATGTAAATCTAGAACGTGGTAGCATGGCGACTACTTAGGATAGGTTAAGTTGTCCCCCTATGAGGAGATGAGTAGGGTCATAGTGACCTTGGTTGGCGATTTGGCATGCGCTAAGAAAGTATGACAAGCAGATAAGTTTCCAATTCAGTCAGGTTTATTGCAAGTAAATCCAATAGTGCAGTGTCCAGGGAAGGGTCAAGATAGTAAGTGACAATGTTATGTCTATAAAATAGACAAAAGGAATGGATCTGCACAGGTGATGACAGGTGATGGCACCACAGAGGGTGCGGGCTGCAGAGAAGGCAGCACTCCATGTGGAGCAATACTAACTCAGCTTACTAACCAGACCAGAATAAAACTCAGTCCTGAGTGACTACTCAGATTGCAAACACCTCTTGGATCATTCTTCTTTCTATAGTAGATAGTTTTAGTTACCAGGTACCATACAAATGGGTCAGATTTTCAGAAAATGTACAATTGGCAGCTGTACACATTGAGTAAATTCTGCTAAATTAGGTTGCAATTTGGTGAATACTATTCAAGTATATTCGGCATTGCATTAATTCTAGCAATCTGTTTGGTTAGGTTGAACTGTATTTTGAATCTGATTTTCGTCTAAAAAATTGGGTTGTTTGAGAAGATTGGCAAAGTTGAATTGTACATTTTCTATAAATCTGACCCAAATACTATAACCTGACAAGAGGATTTATCAATGGTGGAGAACCCGGACAACGATCCCACCCGTCCCACCCGTCCAGCACAATAGGGTGTTGGCAGATTTAAGAGCCAATGAACCTGAGAGAAAATATGTCAGATAACTGGGTGCCATCTGTCCCATCTTACTTATATAAATGATAATGTAAACATACAGCCTTTAACAATATATAAAAACAAAATGTCTGGCCACTATTTTTGTACCTTGTCTACCTGGCCCCAATGTTGTATCCCATAATTATGTAACTACATACTTTTCTTTTCTTTTCACGTTTTGGAAAATAAATTTATTCACAAGACATCAGACACGGTCTCACAAATTCAGGTGATTTTCGTACGCCCTGACATCCATTTTCTTTTACAAATTACGGAACGTAAATATTTATAATATGATAACAGAACATTTCAGTATGATAAAGTAAATACAGTTTTTGACATAAGAAATTAATCTTTTACTACTGATGATAATCTTGGCGACTAATCAATTAACCCATTCAGGGCAATTATTATACATGCCTTCAATATTGAGGCACCAACGGCTGTTTGTTACT
The DNA here is from genome assembly GCA_942159475.1 of Sthenelais limicola. Classification (NCBI taxonomy): domain Eukaryota; kingdom Metazoa; phylum Annelida; class Polychaeta; order Phyllodocida; family Sigalionidae; genus Sthenelais; species Sthenelais limicola. The sequence goes on along the minus strand of OW804094.1, from coordinate 155,977,852 downwards.
TGTGACGTGGTAATGGACCCGTACATTACCGACACAACTATATAGTTTATATTGCGTAACATAAGTTTAGTTGGCGCAAGGTTGGCAACGCAAGTTTACCGGAGCAAGTGCTTTCTTCCCAATCGTTTCACCTATTTCTAGTCATATTCCTCTGGTATGAAAACCAGATATGGTAAATTATATTATTATTCTTTTAATTAAGCATGTTTTACATGCAAAATTAGGCATGTATAATAATCAACTTATAGGACTCGTTTTGTGGGGACACATAAATAAAGAACTCGATCTCCGATATCGTTGTTTATTTACGCGCTGTGCATCAACTTGTCAAATAAGCGCTCAGTAGTGCATTGATGACTATAATTATGGCCATATTTACCAGAATATTGCCAGGTAATGCTTTCTTTTTTTAAAAAGCACATTGTTCTTCCAGATAGGTAAGTTTCTTCCAAATGATATAAGGAGCAATAGTAAAAAACACTTCCCAGGTTTGAAGGATTCAGTTCCTTTTTTCTGTACAAAATTGTCATTTATTCATGTTTTTCATGCTTAATAAAATGAAAGGTGGTAAAATTGCTGAATTTTAAAATTGGTTACTTTAGGTTAGTTTCCATGGCAACCAAACAACCTGGGCTTTTTTCAATTGAAAACTTGTCTCTGTCTCTCTGTCTCTCTCTCCCTTCTTCTCTATCTCTATTTCCTGGGTAAGACCATAAAGTGCCTTTCTGTCTCTTTTTCTCTGTCTCTCTCCCTTCTTCTCTATCCCTATTTCCTGGGTAAGACCATGAAGTGCCTTTCTGTCTCTGTCTGTCTGTCTCTCTCTCCCTTCTTCTCTATCTCTATTTCCTGGGTAAGACCATAAAGTGCCTTTCTGTCTCTTTTCTCTGTCTCTCTCTCCCTTCTTCTCTATCTCTATTTCCTGTGTAAGACCATAAAGTGCCTTTCTGTCTCTTTTCTCTGTCTCTCTCTCCCTTCTTCTCTATCTCTATTTCCTGGGTATGATCATAAAGTGCCTTTCTGTCTCTTTTCTCTGTCTCTCTCTCCCTTCTTCTCTATCTCTATTTTCTTGGTATGATCATAAACTGCCTCCCTCTCAGCTCTCCTGCCCTTGATATAACCTTCAATGTGTTGATAAGGGCGTAAAGCAACCAATCTCACTCACTCACTCACTCTCAGCTCTCCCGCCCTTGATATAACCTTCAATGTGTGGGCATAAAGCAACCAATCTCACTCACTCACTGGCAATTTACTCCATACAAATTGGATTTGATACAGCGAAATGGTGAGAAAGAAAAATTAAGAGGCAATTCACTGTTTTGAGATGGGTTATCTCCTTTAAAGGATTTACCGAGGCTAGACAATTTTAAATAATTTAGAAATGATTGCTTTGTAATCTGCATGAGTACTTCCTATCTGGTACGCCTTCACCAATCCTCTCAAATAACCCACATTTAAGACAGAAATGAGCTTCAAAATGCAGTTTAACATAACAGAACAGATACTTCAAATCAATGCGATGCCAAATATTTACTCAGATATACCTGTTACTCATAATTTCTCAGCCTAATTTGGGGGAATTTCCTAAATGAGTAGAGCTGTCAATAATTATTGTACATTTTCTGAAAATCTTACCTTTATGCAGCTCTTGTTCAGTTCTATCTTATTATTTACACATGTTCTGGCGTCTGGCGATTAAACACATTTAATGGTGGTACAATAGCAATTATTGGCCATGATATCAAGTGACATTTGTACATGTATCATGTTCGCAATAATGTACACAAACCTGGGATTGTTTACAAGAGAAGTTGGGCAAGAGAGCAGACATGAAGTGAGAGACAATGGAATGGATTTTCCCTCACTTTCCATGTGTCTACAGCAGTAAACCAATGCTATTGATTCTGTATATAATGGTTTACTGTATACTTAATCAATGTGCAAACTGAACAAAGGGGACCAGTATGTCCAAACACTCCAACTCACATTTTGATAATAATATCAACCAATTTACACTCTCCCGTATGCTGGGTGGTGGAGGCTAATGAATGCTTATAAGGGTCAGATTTTCAGAAAATGTACAATTCACATTCACCAATCTTCTCAAATAACCCACATTTCAGACGAAAATAAAGTCCAAAATACAGTTCAACCTAACCAAACAGATTGCTAGAATCATTGCAATGGCGAATATACTTGAATTTTCCTAGTATTGACCAAATTGCAGCCTAATTTAGCAGAATTTACTAAATGTGTACAGCTGCCAATTGTACATTTTCGGAAAATCTGACCCATAAATACTTTGCTTTGCAGAATAATCGATCTTGACTGTGTTAACCTGCATAATTATAAGTCTCTTGTGTCTGATATTGAATAAATATTTTATTCACATCAATGTTACATAATTCTATAAACGCCGATGATCATAACCCCAATAACATACTACAGAAAAAACGTAATTACATAAGAAAAATAATATAAATTCATATCAGACAGTCAGGGGAATCTTCTCCACATTTTGGAAGTTTTCAAGCCCACCTTTTTATCACAATCGGTTGCAGTCTATTATAATATATGGGTCAGATTTTCAGAAAATGTACAATTCACCTTCACTAATCCTCTCAAATAACCTAAATTGTAGACGAAAATAAAGTTCAAAATACAGTTCAACTTAACCAAACAGATTGCTAGAATCAATACAATGCTGAATATACTTGAATTTACCTAGTATTGGCCAGATTGCAGCCTAATTTAGCAGGATTTACTAAATATGTACATCTGACAATTGTACATTTTCTGAAGATAAAAGAAACAATAATATAAGATAAGATAAGATAGTTCTTTATTTCCCATAAGACGTTTGACAAAGAGGTTGCGTTCTTCTCAAGAGGAGGTCTTCCCGAACATGCCTTTCTTGATTACCTTTTTTCTTGGTTACATTTGACTAAGCTACGTTAATATTAAACACTATAGGTGTTAAAACAGTGATCAGAAAACAAGTTAAACAAGTAATTAATTACGTACTCATTCAAGAATCAATTAATCAATGAATCAATGAATCATTCAATCATTCAGTTTCCATGCGTCTATCTCACAAAGAAGTATAATTACAAAAGCTGCATGTGTTAGTGCTAGCAATAAGTGTTACAATCAAGTGACATCCATAACTACTGGACATCAGTGTAAACCGATAAATACTTGAGAAAAAAATGTAGAAAAATACCACTCCTATGCTGTCTCCAGAGGCTATCAATTTAAATCAATTGTCTTCAATTTTGTGTGACTCAGTCTCTAGGTTGTTCCATCCAATCTGACATTTGTATATAACAGAATTTTGAATTTTTGTTGTTCTGGGGGTAATATCATTCATACTTCTATACTACTTAAGTCAGAATACAATTTCCTCCATGCTTCTCTCCACTCTTTTGGGGCGTTCACCACCTTATTTTGATATAACATCTATTGAGATCTGTTTTCCATATTATTATCTTATAATATAGTTTACAGCCAATATCACATGCTCCAGTTGATGTGATGATGATATATAGTACTGATAGACTTAGCTTGGTCACGCTCCACATGCATCATTGATTGTTTTAGATATTTTTACTTGTACAATTATTTTTATTGAGGTATGAGAGAGAGACACATGTCACACATATGGAGTGATTTTTATTGTGTCTTGATAATAAATCATTCTACACAAGGGTGGAGATCACTACTAGAATTCACATATCTTTACATTCATATAAAAAAGGTTTTAACCTAGTTAGATGGAGGTTATGAAATGAAATAAAGTAAAATGTATGGAAGATGTTTACAGAGTTGTTGCAATTTCACATATCTTTCATATTAGAAGTGGTGAGTAACATGTTATTACAAATGTTGTCAAACATTGCCAGTCAACATCAACATCAATATAAGGGAATGAAATGTTTTTATTTATTAAATCCTTGTAAAATTAGGGGTTAAAAATTGGTTTTTCCCATATATTGAGGTAAAATGTGATTGTAGATATAGAAAAGTATATATGGAATGAAAGCTCTCATTGAAGGGAATACAGACGCATATAGTAGAAATAGGTTCTCTTAATAATAAAAAATGTACTTGGCAAAACATGTTATAATGGCAAAATAGCACAATTGAAAAATCTGACCCTGGTCAACATCAACATCAACATTGCAACTAGTAGCTAAACCATCAACCCTGTACCCGGCTACTATGTACATGTGAATAGGGTCAAAGAGCAGCCCATACAAAATAAATACTAATATGGCAGCCATTTGTGTAATAATTCGATAAACACTGTTTATCGGTTGATAAACACTGTTTATCAAGGAAAAACACTGTTTCTCATTTTTAAAAGTTTGTTTATCAAACTTTTGCTTAGAAAGCACCGTTATCACTTGATATACAAAATTTTCCAAACAACTATGTTTATCGAGGAGAAATACTGTTTTACATTGAGAAATATTGTTTTAGCTGTATAAACACTGTTTATCATTCGATTAACACTGTTTAAAGGTAAAACATTGTTTTTCCTTTGTAAAACAGTGTTTTAGGTTGATAAACACTGTTTATCGACCAATAAACAGTGTTTGTCGATTTATTACACAAATGGCTTGCCATATACTTAACACTTACACTTATGGTCAGAGTTGAGCAGGAAAACTTCACATACAGTATCGTCTATGATTAATTTGGTGCACAAGCTAATTATCTAATAATGAGGCACAGTAGTTCTTTTATAATCCTAATAATTGCAGTGAGTCCCTGGAATGAGTATAAAAGTAGGCCACCATGACACATCAGCCAATCAAATTTGAGGTTATGATGCCACGTTGTCACTGAGCAGGACCAACCAACTGTCAACTGTCTCCTGTTGCTTAGACCCAGTCAAAACTGTTTGACCTCTGAGGAATAAATGGGAAACTGTATATGGGTCAGATTTTCAAAAAATGTACAATTCAACTTCTCCAATCCTCTCAAATAACCCAAATTTCAGACGAAAATAAATTTCAAATTACAGTCCAACCTAACCAAACAGATTGCTAGAATCAATGCAATGTTGAATATACTCGAATTTACCTAGTATTGACCAAATTGCAGCCTAATTTAGCAGAATTTACTAAATGTGTAGCCTACAGCTGCCAATTGTACATTTTCTGAAAATCTGACCCATATATAAGTGGTTCTCTCTCATTGTAAACATGGGGAATTATATGTTTATATGTTTGTAGATCCATTACCTCTGGTGTGAGTCATTCTTGTCATTTGTATTGCTTTTATTGCTGTGGACAACACCAACACTCGGCTCTAATGGCCTGAGTGGCAAGTGAATTGATCCAACAATTCCTAAATTATTCAGTAGAATATAATAATATCAAGAGGTAACAAGTTTATCATATACTAGAAAAGTACCCGTCCTCTGGACAGTCACCCTCTCTCCCCACACTTCCCCCTCTCCCTTGTTTCCCTCCCCCTCTTCTGTCTTTCCTACCTGTTTTTCTCTCCCAACCCCATCTCTGATTCCCCCCTCTCCCTCCCCTCTTCCTCATGCTCCCCCTCCCCTCTCTCCCTTCCCCTACATCCTCTCCCTTGCCTCTTTCCACCTCTTCTTGGATGGTCAGCCTCTCTCCCCACACTTCCCCCTCTCCCTCTTTTCCCTCCCCCTCTTCTCCCTTCCCCTACATCCTGTCCCTCGCCTCTTTCCCCTGTTTTTTCCCTCCCCCTTGATCCCCCTTCCTATTCCTCCAACCTCCCTTTTCTTAACTCTCCCCCTCCTACACCCTCTCCATCCTCTCTCTCTCTCCAATACCCCAACCCTCTCCCTCCCCTCTTCTTCACTCTCCCACTCCTCTGCATGTAGTTAGGTCCCCCTGAATGGTTGTGGGAAATGATGTAGTGTCTCACAGGGGCTTTCCCTAGCTATAAATAGAGTGTAGAGATCCCAATTTAAAAAAGGCTTCAAAATCACATTTTCACCCCAGATACCTTCACAAACAACATATAAGGTCTCTCCACTAGATGGAGACAATTACCATTAATTAATTCTTTATATTATTTCATTATATGTTCAATACGGACACCATTTTTGTGGAGGAGGTGCTAGTGGCAGAGCAAAGCAATGCCTTCATTTTACCATGACGTCAGAACGCACCCCCGCCCACCCGGGGGCTATTTTATAGTCTAGAAAATCCGTCTCGCTCACCCAACTACCTATGTTTTCGCCGTCCATGGGAGAAACCAAGCACATAAATGCACATACCCTGATTTCCCAACGCATGTCTAGCGATGTCTAGTGCTTAAGCCTTAACCCCCCTCGGCCGTACGAATACTCGGTAACACTCGGTTACCTTCGTGTAATGACGTCATAGTCGCGGGGATTCCCCACCGGAACCCTACCCAGAACGAGGCCCATGTAATGACGTCATAGCAGCAGGGAATCCACAGCGCTGATCAGCGATGTGGAGATTAAAGCTAAGAAACGAAACGATTTGGAAGGCGTCGGGAGACGCCATAGGAGGGAGGTGGGCGGGATGGTGGGCAATGTCAATGTACAAATAATTCCATGTTTAGTAAAGTAAATAGCCCAAGACTTCTCCTGTTGTGACGATATCCTGCCGATTCCTGGTGCCACATATACTCTAGATCAATGATATATTCTTCCCATATGAAATAAAACCAGAGTTAACACAATTTGAACTTGTTTCTCATTTGTTCTTGATTCTCCTCCTCGAACTCACACTGGGTCATTACACATGTGACACAAGGAAACCCCTCTTTTCTACCTCTTTTCGTAGAAATCGCTCTACCCGTATATTATATGGATGAAAAATATGATCAGCATTTCGATATTTAATTTTTGTAAAATGTGACTTGGGGCAGATGAAAAATGTGATCCTGTATACCAAGTATGAATAAAATCTTAAAATAAAAATGTGAACCAAATATTGTTGGATATTAGGTAGAATTTTGTTAAAGACTTTTAACAATCAATATTTCTGCTGCCACTTATGGTAGTCCCACTGACAGGATAAACCTCACATGCTATCAGCACCAGCGCCATTTGTCTATTTCACAGTCTACAGATGTTAGGGCCCAACAATGCTAAGCCCCAACTATGCTAGGGTCCACTTTTGTTTATTTTCAGGCGTTAGGGCCTATACATCTTCAGACATTAGAGCCCAAACCTTGACCCACTATCGCACATTTTCGGTAATATTTTCCTATGTTAGGCCTCACCCACCTTCAGACGTTAGGGCCCACCAACAATAAGTTGAATGAAACTATCAAATAAGTACCCGATCACACACTAGGGCCTATCCCAGCTGGGCCCTAGCATCTATGAAAGGGTGGGCCCTATCATTTGCAATATTTACTTGCATATATTTGGAGGTCTAATATCGTATTAAGTTTTAATATCATGGGAGGTGTTTTCCAATTTTAACAGTCAAACTATTCAGAATACCAACCTCTTATTTCTAGGCCTTAGAGATCATTTGTATTCTGATTCTTATGGCTGCCTTATAGGAGAGGGGGCGTGGTACGAAGCTTGAGTGATATGCCTGTGCATATGAATATGCACACAGGGAAGCCGTTTCGTCCAGGGGCGCTTTCGACTTCTTCCCCACGACCAACACCTGGTGAACAGGAAATATAGAAAGTGGAGGAAATGCGCATGTGCGATCTTCCCTAAGCCGAACACACTTTGGATGCCCCAGGAGCCACCTGGGGAACTGGACGATTTCTGACATTTATTATCATCCTTCTCCAACAATCGTTTCCATCAAATTGAACCAAGAATACATGAATTGTGTGTGTTATGAAATTCCGGGGTAACAAAATTAAAGTTTTCATTCTTATCATGAGTTCAAATATCATGACAATACCGAAGGCGCTTGTGGAGACGGCAGCGCCCATGCGTAAGTAACCTCCCCAAAGCTCCCAGCGGTGCAAGGTGGGCTAGCACCAGGGACACCAGCGGCGTCACCAGCGCTCGTTCTCCTTCCTCCCATGGGACACTAGGTGCACTTGGAGAACAAATCGAAAGCGCCCCAGGAAGCATGTCACACCAGAGATTGGTAGCTGGCCGTAATAGGCTTGAAGGATAATATATTATTGAGTGGATAATGAAACCTTAGGCTATTTAAAAGATTTCCTGCCTTCCCCACACCCTAGTTAGAGTCTATATCAAGCCCACCCACACATGCCATGTAGTCGCTACTGTCATATCACCTACATGGCTCCCTGCACGAAAAATATAAGGCCAGCTGTGAGCTGGTTTAGAATGTGTGACCTTGCGTGCAGGAGGCAGATGCTCTGCCCCTGAGCTAGTTCCCAAGATTGAGTGTTCTACACTTAAACCTGGAGCGTGTTGGAACGGATGTGTGGAATTCTCGCTGCTATGACGTCACTGCACAAATGAGTTGCACACAGGCGAAATGTGCACGGGACTCGACTAGTGGCTAAATGAAATGTCCGTCAGTGTTTACATCCATTGGAATAACATTACTGTAGGGTTTTGCTGGCATTATTTAGTGAATAACTGGAGGTATACAAGACCCGGTGTGTGTTTAAAGAAAAGTATCCTAGGTATCTTTTGCGGGACATAACAAGTGAGTTCACATGGTGTTATACTACCAGGTGGGCAGACAGACCCTGAGGGCATGTCTACATAGTATGAATATATATTAGGTGTCATGCACATGTGTGGAGGTATGTCCACCAGTGAGACGTGTCACAGCTAGGAAACCAGAGCTGTGACCAGCTTGAATAAAAGAAGACTGGTACATTGACCATCAAGCAGTCATTCGGCAGTCATTCAGAAGGCAGTGTGTGGATCAGTCAGTCAAGGAAAGATGTGTTGGATTTACTTCATTTAACATTACATCTATAACAGTAACTTGTACATTATAGTACATTAGTATATACTCATTAACAACAGAGTATATCAATGGTGTTTTTAGGCTGTAGGAGGTTTAGATTGGTTTCCCGTTATTAAGGGAGGCAGTTTACTGGTGAGACTTTGCAGCCGACATGGAAACACCTCTTCGTCAGGTTAAGGGTCAGATTTTCAGAAAATGTACAATTCAACTTCGCCAATCTTCTCAAATAACCCAAAATTCAGACGAAAATAAAGTTCAAAACACAGTTCAACCTAACCAAACAGATTACTAGAATCAATACAATGCCGAATATACTCGAATTTACCTAGTATTGACCAAATTGCAGCCTAATTTAGCAGAATTTACTAAATGTGTACAGCTGCCAATTGTACATTTTCTGACAATCTGACCCTTATATTGTTTATATGGTTCTACTGAATCACACCAAGGTTGCCGTTTGTGTTCATGGGGCCATTCATTTTAGAGCCCATCCCAGTTACAGCCAAATAATCCTTCAGTATTGGTAATGTATATCATGTTTTCAAGGCAGGACAGAAGTGCCCATTTTTTAAGCATGTCACGATATGTGACAGCCCTCCAGAGCTTATTATTAAATATGGAATTATTCCAATTATGTGGATTTGTAGGTCTATCCACCCCCATCGGATGTTAGGGCCCACCCCAGAATCAGCCATTGGCCCTAATATCTGAGTGTGGGTGGCCCCTAACATCAGGACTTTGGGCCCAAACGTCTGAGGTTTTTTGGCCCCAGCGTATGAACTCTAGCGTCATTGGGCCCTAATGTCTAGTGCCCACAGTTAACCACTGACTAACATTTGGGTTGATTTTATCGCCAGTCAGTAAGATCTGATCCGTTTTAGGAAAATGAGTCATAAGTCGCAAAATATGGATTTTGAGATATCATCATATCTGAAAAGAGGAGATCAAGCCGATTCCAATGATAGTAAACAGTCCAATATTCTAATAAGTATTTCCATATTTTAAGTTTGATATTTTTATTTTTGAAAAAAAAAGTTTTGTAATATTTCTGGTAGGCAATAACCAGTAAAGTAACTGAATATACTCCATATGTGGACCTTTAAAACGAAAAGATATATTATATATAATGTCCTAAAATTTGATATATGGATTGATACAACCATAAGTGATAAACTCGCCAAAAATCAGAACATTCCAATAAAGGGATCTTGTAAAATAAACACTTTGAAAAATATAATTTTTGCGACTTATGACTCATTTTCCTGAAACACATCCCAGATTGTTTAATATAAGTCAGGCAAACTAAATCTTTACCCAAGTGACTTGGCTCTAGAGCGCCCTATTATTTCCTAAATCGCCACTTTGTGAATCAAACTTTCAAAATATCCCTTTGGAAAATTTTCATGTCACAGAGTATTCCTTGTAGCATATTTATTGTTTGGCGATGCTATGTATATATTCAGATTTTGCAATCCACAGTTGGTTTCAGTCGCCACTCATTGGTTTCACTGGCATAGAAAATTGCACTCATTGCTACGTAACTCATGCAATATTCATGCTCCTTCAACCAACTCGTTAGTTAACCTGTATGTAAGTATCCACTCCCAACTTACTAGCAGTCAATTTTGACCTAGTAGTTTGCACCATTGTGCGGTGATATACATATCGGACAAACATAAATCACTCCATGCCCCAATAACTGGCTTCTCACTCAAGGCCGCTGTTTTGTTTTTTTCTCTTTTTCACTCTTGTTTAATTGCGTTGTAACTGAGCAAATACACTGCAAATATGAATAACTTACCATGATAGGGAAAATGTGGAAACATGCAATCAAGGTGATTCACTTGATCTAAAGTTTTGTAGCATTTCATTTATTTCTTAAAAAGACAATAGGAATACTTTTGCTAAATGCCTTAGTAGGAAAATACAATGCAATATCAAAAAAATATCATCAAAGGTAAAAAAAAAATTGATTTATTTATAGAATACACACTATACATGATGCTATGGGAAAATATCATAGTTCTACACGTTTTTGCATATTTCATCAGAAAAGAGTCATTAGATGCTCTTTGAATTTCACATATTATATTCTCATTACAATTTAGATTACAAAAGAGTAACATTTATTGAGGGTCCCCACAATATGTATTTTGGTAGACAAAGCTGAAAAGGTCAGGTTGAGGTTGAGTTAGAGGTTGAGTTTGACATAAGTTTTACTGTTCACATCGTTGTTTGCTGTTGTCAACTCTAGGTTAGATTGACTAGACCTAGATAATAGTTTTCTTATTTATTTGTCAATCTTTTCATGTCTTTTCCATATTGATTTCAACAGAAATTTTCCTGAAGTTTTACTCTAAAAATAGGGTGTCAGTGAAGTGTCTAGAGGTATGTGGCACCGGAGTATCGGCCTAACTTGATGGGAAGTCTTGGGCTATTTACTTTCATAAATATAGATTGTTTTTGTAGGTTGACATTGCCCACCATTCCGCCCACCATACTCAAAACTGTCCCTCCCTCCTCCTGTGGCCAGTTGCATTAAAATCGTTTAGTTTTTGTGTTAAATTCATGTGCACACCATCGCCGATCTAAGCAATGGTTCCGCACATATATAAGCTCTATGGTGTTTGTATATAGCTCTCTGGTTGGTGCTGCTGGTGGCGCTCCTGGTGAGAGAGTGAAAAACCATTTCTCCGAGTTTACCCGAACTTTCACCGAGTCATGCCGAGCGTGCGAGAGTGATCGAGCATGCTGTCATGGCTTCGGAACTAGAGCCCTAGAGGCATTACCGCGTGTGGTCTGGTATGCAGTAATTATACTAGTAAGAGCTTAAATTCCTGGGTGAAATCTCATCCTATTTGTATAATTAGGACAATGAGATAGCTGGGGAGTCTGGGGAAATAGGGACCAGGGCATGATTTTGGAATCTGAGCAGATCCTGTCCTATAGGCTTCAAGCCATGGGGCTGGGGGCGAATTTTCAACCTCAGGTTTTTTATGTATTGCATAATTATTAATTATGCCACTGACGTCTTTTGGTCCAGAAAGAAAAAGTAGAGCTTGGGAGTTGAAGTATACATGTCGTATAATTTACCAGAAACAAACATATTATAAACATGTTCATATTTCGATATTTAATATGATTTGTCAAGAGGTAATTAATAATTATTAGACTAGAAATGTTATAAAAGAGAGAATATGACTAGAGTATAACGGCAAATTCTGACAAACAAATCATGTGTTATCCCTCATCTCAAAATTGTGGCCGGAAAAAATTTAGTTTCTGGCAGTTCCCTATAGCTACTGGTAGTTCCCTATAGCTACTGGTAGTTCCCTATAGCTACTGGTAGCACCCTATAGCTACTGGTAGCACCCTATAGCTACTGGTAGCACCCTATAGCTACTGGTAGTACCCTATAGCTACTGGTAGTTCCCTATAGCTACTGGTAGTACCCTATAGCTACTGGTAGTACCCTATAGCTACTGGTAGTTCCCTATAGCTACTGGTAGTTCCCTATAGCTACTGGTAGTACCCTATAGCTACTGGTAGTACCCTATAGCTACTGGTAGTTCCCTATAGCTACTGGTAGTACCCTATAGCTACTGGTAGTTCCCTATAGCTACTGGTAGTACCCTATAGCTACTGGTAGTACCCTATAGCTACTGGTAGTTCCCTATAGCTACTGGTAGTACCCTATAGCTACTGGTAGTACCCTATAGCTACTGGTAGTTCCCTATAGCTACTGGTAGTTCCCTATAGCTACTGGTAGTACCCTATAGCTACTGGTAGTACCCTATAGCTACTGGTAGTACCCTATAGCTACTGGTAGTTCCCTATAGCTACTGGTAGTACCCTATAGCTACTGGTAGTACCCTATAGCTACTGGTAGTACCCTATAGCTACTGGTAGTACCCTATAGCTACTGGTAGTACCCTATAACTACTGGTAGTACCCTATACCTACTGGTAGCACCCTATACCTACTGGTAGCACCCTATAGCTACTGGCAGCACCCTATAGCTACTGGCAGCACCCTATAGCTACTGGCAGTTCCCTATAGCTATTGGTAGTACCCTATAGCTACTGGTAGTACCCTATAGCTACTGGTAGTTCCCTATAGCTACTGGTAGTTCCCTATAGCTACTGGTAGTTCCCTATAGCTACTGGTAGTTCCCTATAGCTACTGGTAGTTCCCTATAGCTACTGGTAGTACCCTATAGCTACTGGTAGTTCCCTATGGCTACTGGTAGTACCCTATAGCTACTGGTAGTACCCTATAGCTACTGGTAGTTCCCTATAGCTACTGGTAGTTCCCTATGGCTACTGGTAGTACCCTATAGCTACTGGTAGTACCCTATAGCTACTGGTAGCACCCTATAGCTACTGGTAGCACCCTATAGCTACTGGTAGTACCCTATAGCTACTGGTAGCACCCTATAGCTACTGGTAGTACCCTATAGCTACTGGTAGCACCCTATAGCTACTGGTAGTACCCTATAGCTACTGGTAGTACCCTATAGCTACTGGTAGTACCCTATAGCTACTGGTAGTACCCTATAGCTACTGGTAGTTCCCTATGGCTACTGGTAGTACCCTATAGCTACTGGTAGTACCCTATAGCTACTGGTAGTACCCTATACCTACTGGTTGTACCCTATACCTACTGGTTGTACCCTATAGCTACTGGTAGTTCCCTATACCTACTGGTAGTACCCTATAGCTACTGGTAGTACCCTATACCTACTGGTAGTACCCTATACCTACTGGTAGTTCCCTATAGCTACTGGTAGTTCCCTATAGCTACTGGTAGTACCCTATAGCTACTGGTAGTACCCTATAGCTACTGGTAGTTCCCTATAGCTACTGGTAGTTCCCTATAGCTACTGGTAGTACCCTATAGCTACTGGTAGTACCCTATAGCTACTGGTAGTACCCTATAGCTACTGGTAGTACCCTATAGCTACTGGTAGCCACCTGGGGAACTGGACGATTTCTGACATTTATTATCATCCTTCTCCAACAATCGTTTCCATCAAATTGAACCAAGAATACATGAATTGTGTGTGTTATGAAATTCCGGGGTAACAAAATTAAAGTTTTCATTCTTATCATGAGTTCAAATATCATGACAATACCGAAGGCGCTTGTGGAGACGGCAGCGCCCATGCGTAAGTAACCTCCCCAAAGCTCCCAGCGGTGCAAGGTGGGCTAGCACCAGGGACACCAGCGGCGTCACCAGCGCTCGTTCTCCTTCCTCCCATGGGACACTAGGTGCACTTGGAGAACAAATCGAAAGCGCCCCAGGAAGCATGTCACACCAGAGATTGGTAGCTGGCCGTAATAGGCTTGAAGGATAATATATTATTGAGTGGATAATGAAACCTTAGGCTATTTAAAAGATTTCCTGCCTTCCCCACACCCTAGTTAGAGTCTATATCAAGCCCACCCACACATGCCATGTAGTCGCTACTGTCATATCACCTACATGGCTCCCTGCACGAAAAATATAAGGCCAGCTGTGAGCTGGTTTAGAATGTGTGACCTTGCGTGCAGGAGGCAGATGCTCTGCCCCTGAGCTAGTTCCCAAGATTGAGTGTTCTACACTTAAACCTGGAGCGTGTTGGAACGGATGTGTGGAATTCTCGCTGCTATGACGTCACTGCACAAATGAGTTGCACACAGGCGAAATGTGCACGGGACTCGACTAGTGGCTAAATGAAATGTCCGTCAGTGTTTACATCCATTGGAATAACATTACTGTAGGGTTTTGCTGGCATTATTTAGTGAATAACTGGAGGTATACAAGACCCGGTGTGTGTTTAAAGAAAAGTATCCTAGGTATCTTTTGCGGGACATAACAAGTGAGTTCACATGGTGTTATACTACCAGGTGGGCAGACAGACCCTGAGGGCATGTCTACATAGTATGAATATATATTAGGTGTCATGCACATGTGTGGAGGTATGTCCACCAGTGAGACGTGTCACAGCTAGGAAACCAGAGCTGTGACCAGCTTGAATAAAAGAAGACTGGTACATTGACCATCAAGCAGTCATTCGGCAGTCATTCAGAAGGCAGTGTGTGGATCAGTCAGTCAAGGAAAGATGTGTTGGATTTACTTCATTTAACATTACATCTATAACAGTAACTTGTACATTATAGTACATTAGTATATACTCATTAACAACAGAGTATATCAATGGTGTTTTTAGGCTGTAGGAGGTTTAGATTGGTTTCCCGTTATTAAGGGAGGCAGTTTACTGGTGAGACTTTGCAGCCGACATGGAAACACCTCTTCGTCAGGTTAAGGGTCAGATTTTCAGAAAATGTACAATTCAACTTCGCCAATCTTCTCAAATAACCCAAAATTCAGACGAAAATAAAGTTCAAAACACAGTTCAACCTAACCAAACAGATTACTAGAATCAATACAATGCCGAATATACTCGAATTTACCTAGTATTGACCAAATTGCAGCCTAATTTAGCAGAATTTACTAAATGTGTACAGCTGCCAATTGTACATTTTCTGACAATCTGACCCTTATATTGTTTATATGGTTCTACTGAATCACACCAAGGTTGCCGTTTGTGTTCATGGGGCCATTCATTTTAGAGCCCATCCCAGTTACAGCCAAATAATCCTTCAGTATTGGTAATGTATATCATGTTTTCAAGGCAGGACAGAAGTGCCCATTTTTTAAGCATGTCACGATATGTGACAGCCCTCCAGAGCTTATTATTAAATATGGAATTATTCCAATTATGTGGATTTGTAGGTCTATCCACCCCCATCGGATGTTAGGGCCCACCCCAGAATCAGCCATTGGCCCTAATATCTGAGTGTGGGTGGCCCCTAACATCAGGACTTTGGGCCCAAACGTCTGAGGTTTTTTGGCCCCAGCGTATGAACTCTAGCGTCATTGGGCCCTAATGTCTAGTGCCCACAGTTAACCACTGACTAACATTTGGGTTGATTTTATCGCCAGTCAGTAAGATCTGATCCGTTTTAGGAAAATGAGTCATAAGTCGCAAAATATGGATTTTGAGATATCATCATATCTGAAAAGAGGAGATCAAGCCGATTCCAATGATAGTAAACAGTCCAATATTCTAATAAGTATTTCCATATTTTAAGTTTGATATTTTTATTTTTGAAAAAAAAAGTTTTGTAATATTTCTGGTAGGCAATAACCAGTAAAGTAACTGAATATACTCCATATGTGGACCTTTAAAACGAAAAGATATATTATATATAATGTCCTAAAATTTGATATATGGATTGATACAACCATAAGTGATAAACTCGCCAAAAATCAGAACATTCCAATAAAGGGATCTTGTAAAATAAACACTTTGAAAAATATAATTTTTGCGACTTATGACTCATTTTCCTGAAACACATCCCAGATTGTTTAATATAAGTCAGGCAAACTAAATCTTTACCCAAGTGACTTGGCTCTAGAGCGCCCTATTATTTCCTAAATCGCCACTTTGTGAATCAAACTTTCAAAATATCCCTTTGGAAAATTTTCATGTCACAGAGTATTCCTTGTAGCATATTTATTGTTTGGCGATGCTATGTATATATTCAGATTTTGCAATCCACAGTTGGTTTCAGTCGCCACTCATTGGTTTCACTGGCATAGAAAATTGCACTCATTGCTACGTAACTCATGCAATATTCATGCTCCTTCAACCAACTCGTTAGTTAACCTGTATGTAAGTATCCACTCCCAACTTACTAGCAGTCAATTTTGACCTAGTAGTTTGCACCATTGTGCGGTGATATACATATCGGACAAACATAAATCACTCCATGCCCCAATAACTGGCTTCTCACTCAAGGCCGCTGTTTTGTTTTTTTCTCTTTTTCACTCTTGTTTAATTGCGTTGTAACTGAGCAAATACACTGCAAATATGAATAACTTACCATGATAGGGAAAATGTGGAAACATGCAATCAAGGTGATTCACTTGATCTAAAGTTTTGTAGCATTTCATTTATTTCTTAAAAAGACAATAGGAATACTTTTGCTAAATGCCTTAGTAGGAAAATACAATGCAATATCAAAAAAATATCATCAAAGGTAAAAAAAAAATTGATTTATTTATAGAATACACACTATACATGATGCTATGGGAAAATATCATAGTTCTACACGTTTTTGCATATTTCATCAGAAAAGAGTCATTAGATGCTCTTTGAATTTCACATATTATATTCTCATTACAATTTAGATTACAAAAGAGTAACATTTATTGAGGGTCCCCACAATATGTATTTTGGTAGACAAAGCTGAAAAGGTCAGGTTGAGGTTGAGTTAGAGGTTGAGTTTGACATAAGTTTTACTGTTCACATCGTTGTTTGCTGTTGTCAACTCTAGGTTAGATTGACTAGACCTAGATAATAGTTTTCTTATTTATTTGTCAATCTTTTCATGTCTTTTCCATATTGATTTCAACAGAAATTTTCCTGAAGTTTTACTCTAAAAATAGGGTGTCAGTGAAGTGTCTAGAGGTATGTGGCACCGGAGTATCGGCCTAACTTGATGGGAAGTCTTGGGCTATTTACTTTCATAAATATAGATTGTTTTTGTAGGTTGACATTGCCCACCATTCCGCCCACCATACTCAAAACTGTCCCTCCCTCCTCCTGTGGCCAGTTGCATTAAAATCGTTTAGTTTTTGTGTTAAATTCATGTGCACACCATCGCCGATCTAAGCAATGGTTCCGCACATATATAAGCTCTATGGTGTTTGTATATAGCTCTCTGGTTGGTGCTGCTGGTGGCGCTCCTGGTGAGAGAGTGAAAAACCATTTCTCCGAGTTTACCCGAACTTTCACCGAGTCATGCCGAGCGTGCGAGAGTGATCGAGCATGCTGTCATGGCTTCGGAACTAGAGCCCTAGAGGCATTACCGCGTGTGGTCTGGTATGCAGTAATTATACTAGTAAGAGCTTAAATTCCTGGGTGAAATCTCATCCTATTTGTATAATTAGGACAATGAGATAGCTGGGGAGTCTGGGGAAATAGGGACCAGGGCATGATTTTGGAATCTGAGCAGATCCTGTCCTATAGGCTTCAAGCCATGGGGCTGGGGGCGAATTTTCAACCTCAGGTTTTTTATGTATTGCATAATTATTAATTATGCCACTGACGTCTTTTGGTCCAGAAAGAAAAAGTAGAGCTTGGGAGTTGAAGTATACATGTCGTATAATTTACCAGAAACAAACATATTATAAACATGTTCATATTTCGATATTTAATATGATTTGTCAAGAGGTAATTAATAATTATTAGACTAGAAATGTTATAAAAGAGAGAATATGACTAGAGTATAACGGCAAATTCTGACAAACAAATCATGTGTTATCCCTCATCTCAAAATTGTGGCCGGAAAAAATTTAGTTTCTGGCAGTTCCCTATAGCTACTGGTAGTTCCCTATAGCTACTGGTAGTTCCCTATAGCTACTGGTAGCACCCTATAGCTACTGGTAGCACCCTATAGCTACTGGTAGCACCCTATAGCTACTGGTAGTACCCTATAGCTACTGGTAGTTCCCTATAGCTACTGGTAGTACCCTATAGCTACTGGTAGTACCCTATAGCTACTGGTAGTTCCCTATAGCTACTGGTAGTTCCCTATAGCTACTGGTAGTACCCTATAGCTACTGGTAGTACCCTATAGCTACTGGTAGTTCCCTATAGCTACTGGTAGTACCCTATAGCTACTGGTAGTTCCCTATAGCTACTGGTAGTACCCTATAGCTACTGGTAGTACCCTATAGCTACTGGTAGTTCCCTATAGCTACTGGTAGTACCCTATAGCTACTGGTAGTACCCTATAGCTACTGGTAGTTCCCTATAGCTACTGGTAGTTCCCTATAGCTACTGGTAGTACCCTATAGCTACTGGTAGTACCCTATAGCTACTGGTAGTACCCTATAGCTACTGGTAGTTCCCTATAGCTACTGGTAGTACCCTATAGCTACTGGTAGTACCCTATAGCTACTGGTAGTACCCTATAGCTACTGGTAGTACCCTATAGCTACTGGTAGTACCCTATAACTACTGGTAGTACCCTATACCTACTGGTAGCACCCTATACCTACTGGTAGCACCCTATAGCTACTGGCAGCACCCTATAGCTACTGGCAGCACCCTATAGCTACTGGCAGTTCCCTATAGCTATTGGTAGTACCCTATAGCTACTGGTAGTACCCTATAGCTACTGGTAGTTCCCTATAGCTACTGGTAGTTCCCTATAGCTACTGGTAGTTCCCTATAGCTACTGGTAGTTCCCTATAGCTACTGGTAGTTCCCTATAGCTACTGGTAGTACCCTATAGCTACTGGTAGTTCCCTATGGCTACTGGTAGTACCCTATAGCTACTGGTAGTACCCTATAGCTACTGGTAGTTCCCTATAGCTACTGGTAGTTCCCTATGGCTACTGGTAGTACCCTATAGCTACTGGTAGTACCCTATAGCTACTGGTAGCACCCTATAGCTACTGGTAGCACCCTATAGCTACTGGTAGTACCCTATAGCTACTGGTAGCACCCTATAGCTACTGGTAGTACCCTATAGCTACTGGTAGCACCCTATAGCTACTGGTAGTACCCTATAGCTACTGGTAGTACCCTATAGCTACTGGTAGTACCCTATAGCTACTGGTAGTACCCTATAGCTACTGGTAGTTCCCTATGGCTACTGGTAGTACCCTATAGCTACTGGTAGTACCCTATAGCTACTGGTAGTACCCTATACCTACTGGTTGTACCCTATACCTACTGGTTGTACCCTATAGCTACTGGTAGTTCCCTATACCTACTGGTAGTACCCTATAGCTACTGGTAGTACCCTATACCTACTGGTAGTACCCTATACCTACTGGTAGTTCCCTATAGCTACTGGTAGTTCCCTATAGCTACTGGTAGTACCCTATAGCTACTGGTAGTACCCTATAGCTACTGGTAGTTCCCTATAGCTACTGGTAGTTCCCTATAGCTACTGGTAGTACCCTATAGCTACTGGTAGTACCCTATAGCTACTGGTAGTACCCTATAGCTACTGGTAGTACCCTATAGCTACTGGTAGTTCCCTATAGCTACTGGTAGTTCCCTATAGCTACTGGTAGTTCCCTATAGCTACTTGTAGTTCCCTATAGCTACTGGTAGTTCCCTATAGCTACTGGTAGTTCCCTATAGCTACTGGTAGTACCCTATAGCTACTGGTAGTTCCCTATAGCTACTGGTAGTACCCTATAGCTACTGGTAGCACCCTATAGCTACTGATAGTACCCTATAGCTACTGGTAGTTCCCTATAGCTACTGGTAGCACCCTATAGCTACTGGTAGTTCCCTATAGCTACTGGTAGCACCCTATAGCTACTGGTAGTTCCCTATAGCTACTGGTAGCACCCTATAGCTACTGGTAGTTCCCTATAGCTACTGGCAGTACCCTATACCTACTGGTAGTTCCCTATAGCTACTGGTAGTACCCTATAGCTACTGGCAGTTCCCTATAGCTACTGGTAGTACCCTATACCTACTGGTAGTTCCCTATAGCTACTGGCAGTACCCTATAGCTACTGGCAGTACCCTATAGCTACTGGTAGTACCCTATAGCTACTGGTAGTACCCTATAGCTACTGGTAGTACCCTATAGCTACTGGTAGTTCCCTATAGCTACTGGTAGTTCCCTATAGCTACTGGCAGTACCCTATAGCTACTGGTAGTTCCCTATAGCTACTGGTAGTTCCCTATAGCTACTGGTAGCACCCTATACCTACTGGTAGTACCCTATAGCTACTGGAAGTACCCTATAGCTACTGGTAGTACCCTATAGCTACTGGTAGTACCCTATACCTACTGGTAGTTCCCTATAGCTACTGGTAGTACCCTATAGCTACTGGTAGTACCCTAGAGCTACTGGTAGTACCCTATAGCTACTGGCAGTACCCTATACCTACTGGTAGTTCCCTATAGCTACTGGTAGTTCCCTATAGCTACTGGTAGTACCCTATAGCTACTGGCAGTACCCTATACCTACTGGTAGTTCCCTATAGCTACTGGTAGTTCCCTATAGCTACTGGTAGTACCCTATAGCTACTGGTAGTACCCTATAGCTACTGGTAGTACCCTATAGCTACTGGTAGTACCCTATAGCTACTGGTAGTTCCCTATGGCTACTGGTAGTACCCTATAGCTACTGGTAGTACCCTATAGCTACTGGTAGTACCCTATACCTACTGGTTGTACCCTATACCTACTGGTTGTACCCTATAGCTACTGGTAGTTCCCTATACCTACTGGTAGTACCCTATAGCTACTGGTAGTACCCTATACCTACTGGTAGTACCCTATACCTACTGGTAGTTCCCTATAGCTACTGGTAGTTCCCTATAGCTACTGGTAGTTCCCTATACCTACTGGTAGTACCCTATACCTACTGGTAGTACCCTATAGCTACTGGTAGTACCCTATAGCTACTGGTAGTACCCTATAGCTACTGGTAGTACCCTATAGCTACTGGTAGCTCCCTATACCTACTGGTAGTACCCTATAGCTACTGGTAGTACCCTATACCTACTGGTAGTTCCCTATACCTACTGGTAGTACCCTATACCTACTGGTAGTTCCCTATAGCTACTGGCAGTACCCTATAGCTACTGGTAGTTTCCTATACCTACTGGTAGTTCCCTATAGCTACTGGTAGCTCCCTATAGCTACTGGTAGTACCCTATAGCTACTGGTAGTACCCTATACCTACTGGTAGTACCCTATACCTACTGGTAGTTCCCTATAGCTACTGGTAGCTCCCTATAGCTACTGGTAGTACCCTATAGCTACTGGTAGTACCCTATAGCTACTGGTAGTACCCTATAGCTACTGGTAGTACCCTATAGCTACTGGTAGTTCCCTATAGCTACTGGTAGTTCCCTATAGCTACTGGTAGTACCCTATAGCTACTGGTAGTACCCTATAGCTACTGGTAGCTCCCTATAGCTACTGGTAGTACCCTATAGCTACTGGCAGTACCCTATAGCTACTGGTAGTTCCCTATAGCTACTGGTAGTTCCCTATAGCTACTGGTAGTTCCCTATACCTACTGGTAGTTTCCTATAGCTACTGGTAGTTCCCTATACCTACTGGTAGTACCCTATAGCTACTGGTAGTTCCCTATAGCTACTGGTAGTACCCTATACCTACTGGTAGTTTCCTATAGCTACTGGTAGCTCCCTATAGCTACTGGTAGTACCCTATACCTACTGGTAGTTCCCTATAGCTACTGGTAGTACCCTATAGCTACTGGTAGTACCCTATAGCTACTGGTAGTACCCTATACCTACTGGTAGTTCCCTATACCTACTGGTAGCTCCCTATAGCTACTGGTAGTACCCTATACCTACTGGTAGTTCCCTATACCTACTGGTAGCTCCCTATAGCTACTGGTAGTACCCTATACCTACTGGTAGTACCCTATAGCTACTGGTAGTTCCCTATACCTACTGGTAGCTCCCTATAGCTACTGAGTACCCTATACCTACTGGTAGCTCCCTATAGCTACTGGTAGTACCCTATACCTACTGGTAGTTCCCTATACCTACTGGTAGTTCCCTATAGCTACTGGTAGTTTCCTATAGCTACTGGTAGTACCCTATAGCTACTGGTAGTTCCCTATACCTACTGGTAGTTCCCTATACCTACTGGTAGCTCCCTATAGCTACTGGTAGTACCCTATACCTACTGGTAGTTTCCTATAGCTACTGGTAGTACCCTATAGCTACTGGTAGCACCCTATACCTACTGGTAGTACCCTATAGCTACTGGTAGTACCCTATAGCTACTGGTAGTTCCCTATACCTACTGGTAGTACCCTATACCTACTGGTAGTTCCCTATAGCTACTGATAGTACCCTATACCTACTGGTAGTACCCTATACCTACTGGTAGTTTCCTATAGCTACTGGTAGCTCCCTATAGCTACTGGTAGTACCCTATAGCTACTTGTAGTTCCCTATACCTACTGGTAGTTCCCTATAGCTACTGGTAGTACCCTATAGCTACTGGTAGTTCCCTATACCTACTGGTAGTTCCCTATAGCTACTGGCAGTACCCTATACCTACTGGTAGTTCCGTATAGCTACTGGTAGTTCCCTATAGCTACTGGTAGTTCCCTATAGCTACTGGTAGTACCCTATAGCTACTGGTAGTACCCTATAGCTACTGGTAGTACCCTATACCTACTGGTAGTACCCTATACCTACTGGTAGTACCCTATACCTACTGGTAGTTCCCTATAGCTACTGGTAGTACCCTATACCTACTGGTAGTTTCCTATAGCTACTGGTAGCTCCCTATAGCGACTGGTAGTACCCTATACCTACTGGTAGTACCCTATACCTACTGGTAGTACCCTATAGCTACTGGTAGTACCCTATAGCTACTGGTAGTACCCTATAGCTACTGGCAGTACCCTATAGCTACTGGTAGTTCCCTATACCTACTGGCAGTACCCTATAGCTACTGGCAGTACCCTATAGCTACTGGCAGTACCCTATAGCTACTGGCAGTACCCTATAGCTACTGGCAGTACCCTATAGCTACTGGTAGTACCCTATAGCTACTGGCAGTACCCTATAGCTACTGGTAGTACCCTATACCTACTGGTAGCTCCCTATAGCTACTGGTAGTACCCTATACCTACTGGTAGTTCCCTATACCTACTGGTAGTTCCCTATAGCTACTGGTAGTTCCCTATACCTACTGGTAGTTCCCTATACCTACTGGTAGTTCCCTATACCTACTGGTAGTTCCCTATACCTACTGGTAGCTCCCTATAGCTACTGGTAGTACCCTATAGCTACTGGTAGTTTCCTATAGCTACTGGTAGTACCCTATAGCTACTGGTAGTTCCCTATACCTACTGGTAGTACCCTATACCTACTGGTAGTTCCCTATAGCTACTGATAGTACCCTATACCTACTGGTAGTACCCTATACCTACTGGTAGTTTCCTATAGCTACTGGTAGCTCCCTATAGCTACTGGTAGTACCCTATAGCTACTGGTAGTTCCCTATACCTACTGGTAGTTCCCTATAGCTACTGGTAGTACCCTATAGCTACTGGTAGTTCCCTATACCTACTGGTAGTTCCCTATAGCTACTGGCAGTACCCTATACCTACTGGTAGTTCCGTATAGCTACTGGTAGTTCCCTATAGCTACTGGTAGTTCCCTATAGCTACTGGTAGTACCCTATAGCTACTGGTAGTACCCTATAGCTACTGGTAGTACCCTATACCTACTGGTAGTACCCTATACCTACTGGTAGTACCCTATACCTACTGGTAGTTCCCTATAGCTACTGGTAGTACCCTATACCTACTGGTAGTTTCCTATAGCTACTGGTAGCTCCCTATAGCGACTGGTAGTACCCTATACCTACTGGTAGTACCCTATACCTACTGGTAGTACCCTATAGCTACTGGTAGTACCCTATAGCTACTGGTAGTACCCTATAGCTACTGGCAGTACCCTATAGCTACTGGTAGTTCCCTATACCTACTGGCAGTACCCTATAGCTACTGGCAGTACCCTATAGCTACTGGCAGTACCCTATAGCTACTGGCAGTACCCTATAGCTACTGGCAGTACCCTATAGCTACTGGTAGTACCCTTTAGCTACTGGCAGTACCCTATAGCTACTGGTAGTACCCTATAGCTACTGGTAGTACCCTATAGCTACTGGTAGTTCCCTATAGCTACTGGTAGTACCCTATACCTACTGGTAGTTTCCTATAGCTACTGGTAGTTCCCTATACCTACTGGTAGTTCCCTATACCTACTGGTAGTTCCCTATACCTACTGGTAGTACCCTATAGCTACTGGTAGTTCCCTATACCTACTGGTAGTTCCCTATAGCTACTGGTAGTTCCCTATACCTACTGGTAGTACCCTATAGCTACTGGTAGTTTCCTATAGCTACTAGTAGTACCCTATAGCTACTGGTAGTTCCCTATAGCTACTGGTAGTACCCTATAGCTACTGGTAGTTCCCTATAGCTACTGGCAGTACCCTATAGCTACTGGTAGTTCCCTATAGCTACTGGTAGCTCCCTATAGCTACTGGTAGTACCCTATACCTACTGGTAGTTCCCTATACCTACTGGTAGTACCCTATAGCTACTGGTAGTTCCCTATAGCTACTGGTAGCTCCCTATAGCTACTGGTAGTTCCCTATAGCTACTGGTAGTACCCTATAGCTACTGGTAGTTCCCTATAGCTACTGGCAGTACCCTATAGCTACTGGTAGTTCCCTATAGCTACTGGTAGCTCCCTATAGCTACTGGTAGTACCCTATAGCTACTGGTAGTTCCCTATAGCTACTGGTAGTACCCTATAGCTACTGGTAGCTCCCTATAGCTACTGGTAGTACCCTATAGCTACTAGTAGTACCCTATAGCTACTGGTAGTACCCTATAGCTACTGGTAGTACCCTATAGCTACTGGTAGTACCCTATACCTACTGGCAGTACCCTATACCTACTGGTAGTTCCCTATAGCTACTGGTAGTTCCCTATAGCTACTGGTAGTACCCTATAGCTACTGGTAGTACCCTATAGCTACTGGTAGTTCCCTATAGCTACTGGTAGTTCCCTATAGCTACTGGTAGTACCCTATAGCTACTGGTAGTACCCTATAGCTACTGGTAGTACCCTATAGCTACTGGTAGTACCCTATAGCTACTGGCAGTACCCTATAGCTACTGGTAGTACCCTATAGCTACTGGTAGTACCCTATAGCTACTGGTAGTACCCTATAGCTACTGGTAGTTCCCTATAGCTACTGGTAGTTCCCTATACCTACTGGTAGTACCCTATACCTACTGGTAGTTTCCTATAGCTACTGGTAGTTCCCTATACCTACTGGTAGTACCCTATAGCTACTGGTAGTTCCCTATACCTACTGGTAGTACCCTATACCTACTGGTAGTTTCCTATAGCTACTGGTAGCTCCCTATAGCTACTGGTAGTACCCTATACCTACTGGTAGTTCCCTATAGCTACTGGTAGTACCCTATACCTACTGGTAGTTCCCTATACCTACTGGTAGTTTCCTATAGCTACTGGTAGTTCCCTATAGCTACTGGTAGTTTCCTATAGCTACTGGTAGTTCCCTATACCTACTGGTAGTACCCTATAGCTACTGGTAGTTCCCTATACCTACTGGTAGTACCCTATACCTACTGGTAGTTTCCTATAGCTACTGGTAGCTCCCTATAGCTACTGGTAGTACCCTATACCTACTGGTAGTTCCGTATAGCTACTGGTAGTACCCTATAGCTACTGGTAGTACCCTATAGCTACTGGTAGCTCCCTATACCTACTGGTAGTACCCTATAGCTACTGGTAGTACCCTATACCTACTGGTAGTTCCCTATACCTACTGGTAGTACCCTATACCTACTGGTAGTTCCCTATAGCTACTGGCAGTACCCTATAGCTACTGGTAGTTCCCTATACCTACTGGTAGTTCCCTATAGCTACTGGTAGCTCCCTATAGCTACTGGTAGTACCCTATAGCTACTGGTAGTACCCTATACCTACTGGTAGTACCCTATACCTACTGGTAGTACCCTATAGCTACTGGTAGTACCCTATAGCTACTGGTAGTACCCTATAGCTACTGGCAGTACCCTATAGCTACTGGTAGTTCCCTATACCTACTGGCAGTACCCTATAGCTACTGGCAGTACCCTATAGCTACTGGCAGTACCCTATAGCTACTGGCAGTACCCTATAGCTACTGGCAGTACCCTATAGCTACTGGTAGTACCCTATAGCTACTGGCAGTACCCTATAGCTACTGGTAGTACCCTATACCTACTGGTAGCTCCCTATAGCTACTGGTAGTACCCTATACCTACTGGTAGTTCCCTATACCTACTGGTAGTTCCCTATAGCTACTGGTAGTTCCCTAAACCTACTGGTAGTTCCCTATACCTACTGGTAGTTCCCTATACCTACTGGTAGTTCCCTATACCTACTGGTAGCTCCCTATAGCTACTGGTAGTACCCTATAGCTACTGGTAGTTTCCTATAGCTACTGGTAGTACCCTATAGCTACTGGTAGTTCCCTATACCTACTGGTAGTACCCTATACCTACTGGTAGTTCCCTATAGCTACTGATAGTACCCTATACCTACTGGTAGTACCCTATACCTACTGGTAGTTTCCTATAGCTACTGGTAGCTCCCTATAGCTACTGGTAGTACCCTATAGCTACTGGTAGTTCCCTATACCTACTGGTAGTTCCCTATAGCTACTGGTAGTACCCTATAGCTACTGGTAGTTCCCTATACCTACTGGTAGTTCCCTATAGCTACTGGCAGTACCCTATACCTACTGGTAGTTCCGTATAGCTACTGGTAGTTCCCTATAGCTACTGGTAGTTCCCTATAGCTACTGGTAGTACCCTATAGCTACTGGTAGTACCCTATAGCTACTGGTAGTACCCTATACCTACTGGTAGTACCCTATACCTACTGGTAGTACCCTATACCTACTGGTAGTTCCCTATAGCTACTGGTAGTACCCTATACCTACTGGTAGTTTCCTATAGCTACTGGTAGCTCCCTATAGCGACTGGTAGTACCCTATACCTACTGGTAGTACCCTATACCTACTGGTAGTACCCTATAGCTACTGGTAGTACCCTATAGCTACTGGTAGTACCCTATAGCTACTGGCAGTACCCTATAGCTACTGGTAGTTCCCTATACCTACTGGCAGTACCCTATAGCTACTGGCAGTACCCTATAGCTACTGGCAGTACCCTATAGCTACTGGCAGTACCCTATAGCTACTGGCAGTACCCTATAGCTACTGGTAGTACCCTTTAGCTACTGGCAGTACCCTATAGCTACTGGTAGTACCCTATAGCTACTGGTAGTACCCTATAGCTACTGGTAGTTCCCTATAGCTACTGGTAGTACCCTATACCTACTGGTAGTTTCCTATAGCTACTGGTAGTTCCCTATACCTACTGGTAGTTCCCTATACCTACTGGTAGTTCCCTATACCTACTGGTAGTACCCTATAGCTACTGGTAGTTCCCTATACCTACTGGTAGTTCCCTATAGCTACTGGTAGTTCCCTATACCTACTGGTAGTACCCTATAGCTACTGGTAGTTTCCTATAGCTACTAGTAGTACCCTATAGCTACTGGTAGTTCCCTATAGCTACTGGTAGTACCCTATAGCTACTGGTAGTTCCCTATAGCTACTGGCAGTACCCTATAGCTACTGGTAGTTCCCTATAGCTACTGGTAGCTCCCTATAGCTACTGGTAGTACCCTATACCTACTGGTAGTTCCCTATACCTACTGGTAGTACCCTATAGCTACTGGTAGTTCCCTATAGCTACTGGTAGCTCCCTATAGCTACTGGTAGTTCCCTATAGCTACTGGTAGTACCCTATAGCTACTGGTAGTTCCCTATAGCTACTGGCAGTACCCTATAGCTACTGGTAGTTCCCTATAGCTACTGGTAGCTCCCTATAGCTACTGGTAGTACCCTATAGCTACTGGTAGTTCCCTATAGCTACTGGTAGTACCCTATAGCTACTGGTAGCTCCCTATAGCTACTGGTAGTACCCTATAGCTACTAGTAGTACCCTATAGCTACTGGTAGTACCCTATAGCTACTGGTAGTACCCTATAGCTACTGGTAGTACCCTATACCTACTGGCAGTACCCTATACCTACTGGTAGTTCCCTATAGCTACTGGTAGTTCCCTATAGCTACTGGTAGTACCCTATAGCTACTGGTAGTACCCTATAGCTACTGGTAGTTCCCTATAGCTACTGGTAGTTCCCTATAGCTACTGGTAGTACCCTATAGCTACTGGTAGTACCCTATAGCTACTGGTAGTACCCTATAGCTACTGGTAGTACCCTATAGCTACTGGCAGTACCCTATAGCTACTGGTAGTACCCTATAGCTACTGGTAGTACCCTATAGCTACTGGTAGTACCCTATAGCTACTGGTAGTTCCCTATAGCTACTGGTAGTTCCCTATACCTACTGGTAGTACCCTATACCTACTGGTAGTTTCCTATAGCTACTGGTAGTTCCCTATACCTACTGGTAGTACCCTATAGCTACTGGTAGTTCCCTATACCTACTGGTAGTACCCTATACCTACTGGTAGTTTCCTATAGCTACTGGTAGCTCCCTATAGCTACTGGTAGTACCCTATACCTACTGGTAGTTCCCTATAGCTACTGGTAGTACCCTATACCTACTGGTAGTTCCCTATACCTACTGGTAGTTTCCTATAGCTACTGGTAGTTCCCTATAGCTACTGGTAGTTTCCTATAGCTACTGGTAGTTCCCTATACCTACTGGTAGTACCCTATAGCTACTGGTAGTTCCCTATACCTACTGGTAGTACCCTATACCTACTGGTAGTTTCCTATAGCTACTGGTAGCTCCCTATAGCTACTGGTAGTACCCTATACCTACTGGTAGTTCCGTATAGCTACTGGTAGTACCCTATAGCTACTGGTAGTACCCTATAGCTACTGGTAGCTCCCTATACCTACTGGTAGTACCCTATAGCTACTGGTAGTACCCTATACCTACTGGTAGTTCCCTATACCTACTGGTAGTACCCTATACCTACTGGTAGTTCCCTATAGCTACTGGCAGTACCCTATAGCTACTGGTAGTTCCCTATACCTACTGGTAGTTCCCTATAGCTACTGGTAGCTCCCTATAGCTACTGGTAGTACCCTATAGCTACTGGTAGTACCCTATACCTACTGGTAGTACCCTATACCTACTGGTAGTTCCCTATAGCTACTGGTAGCTCCCTATAGCTACTGGTAGTACCCTATAGCTACTGGTAGTACCCTATAGCTACTGGTAGTACCCTATAGCTACTGGTAGTACCCTATAGCTACTGGTAGTTCCCTATAGCTACTGGTAGTTCCCTATAGCTACTGGTAGTACCCTATAGCTACTGGTAGTACCCTATAGCTACTGGTAGCTCCCTATAGCTACTGGTAGTACCCTATAGCTACTGGCAGTACCCTATAGCTACTGGTAGTTCCCTATAGCTACTGGTAGTTCCCTATAGCTACTGGTAGTTCCCTATACCTACTGGTAGTTTCCTATAGCTACTGGTAGTTCCCTATACCTACTGGTAGTACCCTATAGCTACTGGTAGTTCCCTATAGCTACTGGTAGTACCCTATACCTACTGGTAGTTTCCTATAGCTACTGGTAGCTCCCTATAGCTACTGGTAGTACCCTATACCTACTGGTAGTTCCCTATAGCTACTGGTAGTACCCTATAGCTACTGGTAGTACCCTATAGCTACTGGTAGTACCCTATACCTACTGGTAGTTCCCTATACCTACTGGTAGCTCCCTATAGCTACTGGTAGTACCCTATACCTACTGGTAGTTCCCTATACCTACTGGTAGCTCCCTATAGCTACTGGTAGTACCCTATACCTACTGGTAGTACCCTATAGCTACTGGTAGTTCCCTATACCTACTGGTAGCTCCCTATAGCTACTGAGTACCCTATACCTACTGGTAGCTCCCTATAGCTACTGGTAGTACCCTATACCTACTGGTAGTTCCCTATACCTACTGGTAGTTCCCTATAGCTACTGGTAGTTTCCTATAGCTACTGGTAGTACCCTATAGCTACTGGTAGTTCCCTATACCTACTGGTAGTTCCCTATACCTACTGGTAGCTCCCTATAGCTACTGGTAGTACCCTATACCTACTGGTAGTTTCCTATAGCTACTGGTAGTACCCTATAGCTACTGGTAGCACCCTATACCTACTGGTAGTACCCTATAGCTACTGGTAGTACCCTATAGCTACTGGTAGTTCCCTATACCTACTGGTAGTACCCTATACCTACTGGTAGTTCCCTATAGCTACTGATAGTACCCTATACCTACTGGTAGTACCCTATACCTACTGGTAGTTTCCTATAGCTACTGGTAGCTCCCTATAGCTACTGGTAGTACCCTATAGCTACTTGTAGTTCCCTATACCTACTGGTAGTTCCCTATAGCTACTGGTAGTACCCTATAGCTACTGGTAGTTCCCTATACCTACTGGTAGTTCCCTATAGCTACTGGCAGTACCCTATACCTACTGGTAGTTCCGTATAGCTACTGGTAGTTCCCTATAGCTACTGGTAGTTCCCTATAGCTACTGGTAGTACCCTATAGCTACTGGTAGTACCCTATAGCTACTGGTAGTACCCTATACCTACTGGTAGTACCCTATACCTACTGGTAGTACCCTATACCTACTGGTAGTTCCCTATAGCTACTGGTAGTACCCTATACCTACTGGTAGTTTCCTATAGCTACTGGTAGCTCCCTATAGCGACTGGTAGTACCCTATACCTACTGGTAGTACCCTATACCTACTGGTAGTACCCTATAGCTACTGGTAGTACCCTATAGCTACTGGTAGTACCCTATAGCTACTGGCAGTACCCTATAGCTACTGGTAGTTCCCTATACCTACTGGCAGTACCCTATAGCTACTGGCAGTACCCTATAGCTACTGGCAGTACCCTATAGCTACTGGCAGTACCCTATAGCTACTGGCAGTACCCTATAGCTACTGGTAGTACCCTATAGCTACTGGCAGTACCCTATAGCTACTGGTAGTACCCTATACCTACTGGTAGCTCCCTATAGCTACTGGTAGTACCCTATACCTACTGGTAGTTCCCTATACCTACTGGTAGTTCCCTATAGCTACTGGTAGTTCCCTATACCTACTGGTAGTTCCCTATACCTACTGGTAGTTCCCTATACCTACTGGTAGTTCCCTATACCTACTGGTAGCTCCCTATAGCTACTGGTAGTACCCTATAGCTACTGGTAGTTTCCTATAGCTACTGGTAGTACCCTATAGCTACTGGTAGTTCCCTATACCTACTGGTAGTACCCTATACCTACTGGTAGTTCCCTATAGCTACTGATAGTACCCTATACCTACTGGTAGTACCCTATACCTACTGGTAGTTTCCTATAGCTACTGGTAGCTCCCTATAGCTACTGGTAGTACCCTATAGCTACTGGTAGTTCCCTATACCTACTGGTAGTTCCCTATAGCTACTGGTAGTACCCTATAGCTACTGGTAGTTCCCTATACCTACTGGTAGTTCCCTATAGCTACTGGCAGTACCCTATACCTACTGGTAGTTCCGTATAGCTACTGGTAGTTCCCTATAGCTACTGGTAGTTCCCTATAGCTACTGGTAGTACCCTATAGCTACTGGTAGTACCCTATAGCTACTGGTAGTACCCTATACCTACTGGTAGTACCCTATACCTACTGGTAGTACCCTATACCTACTGGTAGTTCCCTATAGCTACTGGTAGTACCCTATACCTACTGGTAGTTTCCTATAGCTACTGGTAGCTCCCTATAGCGACTGGTAGTACCCTATACCTACTGGTAGTACCCTATACCTACTGGTAGTACCCTATAGCTACTGGTAGTACCCTATAGCTACTGGTAGTACCCTATAGCTACTGGCAGTACCCTATAGCTACTGGTAGTTCCCTATACCTACTGGCAGTACCCTATAGCTACTGGCAGTACCCTATAGCTACTGGCAGTACCCTATAGCTACTGGCAGTACCCTATAGCTACTGGCAGTACCCTATAGCTACTGGTAGTACCCTTTAGCTACTGGCAGTACCCTATAGCTACTGGTAGTACCCTATAGCTACTGGTAGTACCCTATAGCTACTGGTAGTTCCCTATAGCTACTGGTAGTACCCTATACCTACTGGTAGTTTCCTATAGCTACTGGTAGTTCCCTATACCTACTGGTAGTTCCCTATACCTACTGGTAGTTCCCTATACCTACTGGTAGTACCCTATAGCTACTGGTAGTTCCCTATACCTACTGGTAGTTCCCTATAGCTACTGGTAGTTCCCTATACCTACTGGTAGTACCCTATAGCTACTGGTAGTTTCCTATAGCTACTAGTAGTACCCTATAGCTACTGGTAGTTCCCTATAGCTACTGGTAGTACCCTATAGCTACTGGTAGTTCCCTATAGCTACTGGCAGTACCCTATAGCTACTGGTAGTTCCCTATAGCTACTGGTAGCTCCCTATAGCTACTGGTAGTACCCTATACCTACTGGTAGTTCCCTATACCTACTGGTAGTACCCTATAGCTACTGGTAGTTCCCTATAGCTACTGGTAGCTCCCTATAGCTACTGGTAGTTCCCTATAGCTACTGGTAGTACCCTATAGCTACTGGTAGTTCCCTATAGCTACTGGCAGTACCCTATAGCTACTGGTAGTTCCCTATAGCTACTGGTAGCTCCCTATAGCTACTGGTAGTACCCTATAGCTACTGGTAGTTCCCTATAGCTACTGGTAGTACCCTATAGCTACTGGTAGCTCCCTATAGCTACTGGTAGTACCCTATAGCTACTAGTAGTACCCTATAGCTACTGGTAGTACCCTATAGCTACTGGTAGTACCCTATAGCTACTGGTAGTACCCTATACCTACTGGCAGTACCCTATACCTACTGGTAGTTCCCTATAGCTACTGGTAGTTCCCTATAGCTACTGGTAGTACCCTATAGCTACTGGTAGTACCCTATAGCTACTGGTAGTTCCCTATAGCTACTGGTAGTTCCCTATAGCTACTGGTAGTACCCTATAGCTACTGGTAGTACCCTATAGCTACTGGTAGTACCCTATAGCTACTGGTAGTACCCTATAGCTACTGGCAGTACCCTATAGCTACTGGTAGTACCCTATAGCTACTGGTAGTACCCTATAGCTACTGGTAGTACCCTATAGCTACTGGTAGTTCCCTATAGCTACTGGTAGTTCCCTATACCTACTGGTAGTACCCTATACCTACTGGTAGTTTCCTATAGCTACTGGTAGTTCCCTATACCTACTGGTAGTACCCTATAGCTACTGGTAGTTCCCTATACCTACTGGTAGTACCCTATACCTACTGGTAGTTTCCTATAGCTACTGGTAGCTCCCTATAGCTACTGGTAGTACCCTATACCTACTGGTAGTTCCCTATAGCTACTGGTAGTACCCTATACCTACTGGTAGTTCCCTATACCTACTGGTAGTTTCCTATAGCTACTGGTAGTTCCCTATAGCTACTGGTAGTTTCCTATAGCTACTGGTAGTTCCCTATACCTACTGGTAGTACCCTATAGCTACTGGTAGTTCCCTATACCTACTGGTAGTACCCTATACCTACTGGTAGTTTCCTATAGCTACTGGTAGCTCCCTATAGCTACTGGTAGTACCCTATACCTACTGGTAGTTCCGTATAGCTACTGGTAGTACCCTATACCTACTGGTAGTTCCCTATACCTACTGGTAGCTCCCTATACCTACTGGTAGTACCCTATACCTACTGGTAGTTCCCTATAGCTACTGGTAGTACCCTATACCTACTGGTAGTACCCTATACCTACTGGTAGTTTCCTATAGCTACTGGTAGCTCCCTATAGCTACTGGTAGTACCCTATAGCTACTGGTAGTTCCCTATAGCTACTGGTAGTACCCTATACCTACTGGTAGTTTCCTATAGCTACTGGTAGCTCCCTATAGCTACTGGTAGTACCCTATACCTACTGGTAGTACCCTATAGCTACTGGTAGTACCCTATAGCTACTGGTAGTTCCCTATACCTACTGGTAGTTCCCTATAGCTACTGGTAGTACCCTATACCTACTGGTAGTTCCCTATAGCTACTGGTAGTACCCTATAGCTACTGGCAGTACCCTATAGCTACTGGTAGTTCCCTATAGCTACTGGTAGTACCCTATACCTACTGGTAGTACCCTATACCTACTGGTAGTTCCCTATAGCTACTGGTAGTTCCCTATAGCTACTGGCAGTACCCTATACCCTATACCCTAATTTTTTCAAAATGGCGGCACCACGGTAAGACTCGTAAAGATCGCGCTCCTGCCTCTGCAAGCCTAATGTATGGATAACATATACCAAAACAATCGGATCGTATAGGAAAGTGTTCAATATAGTACATGGGACATGTCGGAGCGAAGAAATAGACAATTACGGTCTAATAAGTCTTTCTACGAACTAAATCTATTTAACCCAGACGAGATCGCCTGTATGAACAGTGGTGAGAATAGCATGGAGCCTACTACGCAGAGCCAAGCTTGCTCGCAGCAATATGTTTTATTACCCAGCGATTTCTTAAATACTTCTTCTCCACATCAATTTGTGCAAGGACAATCTAGCAACATTGGTGATAGCTCTACTATGAAAGTACAAAGTTTGAGAACAAGAAATCCAAATGAACAACAAGTTCAACTAATTGTGCAACAACCGAGAGACGGGACGGGAAGCTCAAACAACCAACAATCCACGCAGCTAAGTATTCCCATATCTCAGTCACAACTACCCGCAAATATATCTAACGATTTTATGCAGAGGTTAATTGCACGAGAGGACAGGTTAGAGAAGTTCCTAAACCAAAGTAGTAGTAGAGATGACAGAATCGATAAACTTATAAGTGGGATAACCCTTGTAAACAATTCTGTCTCTGAAATGAATAAAGTAGCAGCATCTAACCAAAGTAACATCGCAGCGTTGAATAGTAATATGAAAGTTCTGATGGATTCCCATGACAAGCTAGACAGAAACTGTAATAGGATCGAACAAAATCATGACAAGATTACTGGGGGTTTAGCGGACCTTCAATCTAAAATTGTCGATCTAACGAACAAAATTGAAACAAATTCTATATCAATCGCGAGTATACGCACAAATCCAACCCCGGCCGAATCAGTATTTCATCGTTTGCCAGTACAATTACCAACTCAAATGCCCATCCCTAGGGAAGCCGCTACTAATCAAAATCAAAATAGCGATGAATATGTAAACCCAAGGGAACTTAGAGTCATAATTAAGGGTGTGATTGAGGAGGATGACGAAAATCTAGAAGAAAGAGTTTCAAATATTCTTGATTTAGTCAAGTTTAATTCTACTTTCGAAAACGCGGAAAGGCTTGGGGTAAAGAAACCGAACGAAGAAAGACCATATCCAAGGCCAATCAAAATAGCTTTACTCTCAGTTCAGAAGAAAATAGACCTTTTCAAATGCATGAATTGGAACAAGAGTAAACCAGGGATTAAAGGTATCAGAATAACATCGGATTCGACCGAAGATGAACAATTGTTGTTAAGAGAGGCTCGCACTATTGCCAACGCCGCCACATATGCGCATGGATTAACAGCGAAGCCGAAAGGCACAGCTGTTGTCATAAGTGGAACAACCTACCAACGTGACCAATTCGATCAATTACCCAAGGGTATAAACACATCCAATTCTGCTACGTTTGAAACACCAGACGGGACCGCTTTCCAAGGCCACATGAGCCCGCTTTCGAACCTTTTTAAGTGCAACATAATCCATGATGATGTACAAGCAACCTCGGTTGAGCAATTGTTTCAAGTGAGGAAAGCCATAGCATGTAAATCCCCGGCAGAGTTTATTGACAAACTCAAAGTGATTCAAAATCCTTACGTAATAAAGCGTCTAAGCAAACAGATTGTTACAACTCCAGAATGGAATCAGTCCGCAGACGAGATTCTGAAACACTGTATGCGCCTAAAATTCACCCAAAACACCCACTTGAAAGAATTCTTGGTAAAGGACGACAAGTTATTCTTCTATGAGGCGACACAAGATCCTTATTTCGGTTGTGGAGTGAATCTCATCGACACCCTGAACCTGACAAATGACATGGTCGACGCAAACAGAAATATTTGTGGGAAAATTCTTGCAAATCTAAAGGAAGATTTCGTCAGATAAGTGATCCTTTTCTCTCTCCAATATCTGACGCATTTGAGAAGCGATTGAAACGAATCAGTTCTTCTCATCCCTATCACCCCTCCTTAATAGCTGTGCATAGTAGGAAATTATTTAGCTGACTGTCGCTGAAGCATATACAAGAATTATGCCAAATTTCCGCATTCTATTATTGGGTGATTCCAGAATAAGGGGGTGGGGTCAAAAGATGTCGACACTACTTGCAGCTCATAATTGTAATGATATCGACGTAACCTGCCTCTGCGTGCCTGGAGCCAGGCTTAGGACGCTAAGCGAGGAAACATATAAAAAATATTTCTTCAAGTCCTTCGATCTGCTCTACCTCTTTGGAGGTATCAATGAATTCACCATCAAAGAAAGAAGACAACCAATCCGCCCAAGATTTTCCAAGAAAGATGAATATGTTACTCATATCACCAATGAAATTGAACACTCAATATACTGGTTAAATGCTGTAGCCCATGCTGTCATTATGACAGAAATCGTTGGTATATCGCTTGATCAATACACCAAATCGCAACACCAAGATTCCACTGATCAAGAAGCAATCCACCAAGCTCTAGCCGAAATAAACACCTACATTCGCAGGAGAAATAGAAGAAGACGATTAATAGCACCTCACTTTGAGGGAATTGTCCATAAAAAAAGAAACGGCCGCATATCTCATAGGTACTTATCTAAGACGAGAGACGGTCTCCACTACAACGAAACGGCGATCAACAAATTCATCTTCATAACAATGACAACCTTATACAGAAACATTCACTCAATATGCGAATAATCCTCTTATATATTGATAATTAATATGCTACAATCACATTAATATGTGGCAAGTAGACATATACAATCCTTTTCTCCTCTCTAACAATGAAATGCCATTGATCGTCCTCCTCGCTCTAAAGGGCTTTTTTTCATAACTCAGGCATATACCCTACAATCGCA
The DNA here is from genome assembly GCA_942159475.1 of Sthenelais limicola. Lineage (NCBI taxonomy): Eukaryota > Metazoa > Annelida > Polychaeta > Phyllodocida > Sigalionidae > Sthenelais > Sthenelais limicola. Next base: position 155,940,110 of record OW804094.1, on the reverse strand, counting down.
TCGAATATGTGGCACGTAGGAACCTTCCTCTCTTTTTTTAAAAAAAAAACATTAATATGCTAATTGGTGCATTCGCTCCCAAACAGAGCGTAGATATGAAATTCTTTCTTCTCTCACCTAATATATGTATATATGTTTCCCTAGATGGACTGGATAATGTCTGCGAGTTATAGAACTTATCTAACCATTGCTTTATAGCTTTTCTTGTCAAAACTCAGGCACATACCCTACAATCTATGAAATGTTTTTTTATCTCGCTCGCTTGATATTATGTATATATGATTCACTAGGTGACTGGATTCTGTATGTGAGCTATGAAACTTATCTCACTATCATGTACATAATTATGAATTCCACCTCGATAACACGTGAAAACGTGGCAAATCGTAGGTAATGTTGGGAACCTGTAATATTTACATGTGTTTTAATACAGGAAAATCATACCTGGTAACAACAACTATCTACCTGTAGTACTGTTATCACTCCCATATAACTAATCATTTAGGCCCATGAGGCGGAGTGTAGATCCTGAACCACCCTATCTCCTTTGAGCCCGCGAATTTCGTGCAGGTTTGCTGCCAACCTGCATCCCCATCCTTGCCTCCTGCAGTAAACTGCATTGGAGGCACCCCCCATCCCCATATCTTCTCAATTCCCACACTATAAGAACATCTATGATCCCTCAAAAAGGCATTTCGATTGCCCACCTAAATACTCAAAGCTTATATGGTAAATTCTCCCTCTTTAAACATGAAATTATGAAACTTTCACCTAATGTTCTGGGAATATCGGAAACATGGTTACATAGTAACATATGTGACCCAGAAATTGAAATTCCAAACTACCAGCTCATAAGACTAGATAGACAATGGTCAGAGACAACACTAAACAATACTAATATAAATAATGATTCGGAAATTTCTCCCAAGAAAGGAGGTGGTGTAGCCTTCTACATAAATTCCAATATAAATCACACAGTCCTCTATGATAAAAATATAAGCTGCAAAAACTTTGAATGTCTCTGGATAAAGTTAACTTTAAAATTCACCCGACCTATGATTATAGGATGCATTTACAAACCACCTAAAGGTGATAGCAAAGAAATGATAGACTATCTAACGGATACTATATCAAACTTTATGCAAAACAAAAAAACTGAAATATTCCTAATAGGTGATCTAAATATAAATTTTCTGGACAAAAAATGTAGAAACAGGAAATTACTAAAAGATTTCGAACTCAACCTCAACCTCACCCAGTTAATCAAGACTCCCACCCGTTTCTTTCTAGACAACAATAAAACACTTTCTGGTTCCTTAATCGACCATATTTATACAAATTCTGAAATCGTCCTGGAACAAGGAGTAATCAATATTGCAATAAGTGACCATGAATTGGTGTATGCTGTTAGAAAAAAGGATAAAATCAAACTACCTTCAATTGTCAAACCAGGACGTAAGCTAAAAAACTTCAATGAAGGGATTTTTAAAGCAAGCCTAAGAAACAAATACGAATGGGAGAACTTCTTTAATATAGCTGATAGTGAAGTAGCATGGAACACAATAATTAGTAGAATAAGAGAACAATTAGATATACTAGCCCCTATCAGGAATATTAGAATTAAAATTAGCAATGATCCTTGGATTACTAAAGAAATAATAGATATCATCAATACCAAAAACCGACTCAGAGCCATTGCAGCCAAAACCAGATCTGAACAGGACTGGCTGAAAGCCAAAAATGGTAAAAAAACTGCCAGCAATGCTATTAAACATGCAAAGAGGAAATTCATATTGTCGGAACTCAATGAAAATGAAAATGACCCCAAGAAATTCTGGGAGGTAGTAAACAGCCTAGCACCATCTAAAGGAAAAAGTAATGTAATACATCTAACTGATGACAATGATATAGAAATTGAAAACAATCGCATCCCTAATTATATAAATGACTACTTCATCAACATTGCCTCAAACTTAACGAAAGACCTAACTCCAAACTGGACGCCAAACTCACCCCCAATTGCAGCCTCACTAACTAACATTGCAACCAATGACAATGAAGTCTTTGAACTACTATCTAACATTAATATAACTAAAGCATCCGCTATAGAAGATATACCCAACAGAATACTTAAGATAGCCCTACTAAACCTATATAAGGAATTTACCCATTGTATTAACCTATCCTTCTCCACATCATCCTTCCCTGACTCGTGGAAACTCGCGAATGTAATCCCTCTTTTTAAAGGGGGAAAAGCAAGTAAAATTAATAATTATAGACCCATTTCGCTGCTACCCACGCCAAGTAAGATAATCGAGAAAATTGTGCATAAAAGAATATACGAGTACCTAGAAGCCTATAAAATTTTAAATAAAAATCAATTTGGTTTCAGACCAAAAAGATCCACCTTAGATGCTTTAACCACTGTAACTGATGGCATAGCTTGGGAATTGGATAAGAGCACAGACACCCTAATCTCCTTCATAGACTTCAGAAAAGCATTCGATCTTGTTAATCACTCAATATTATTACAAAAATTAGAACATTTGGGCATAAGGGGAACATTACTAAATTGGTGTAGATCCTATCTCAACAATAGAAAGCAGAAAGTCATAGCGAATAATCTCACATCAATTCAAGGTAGAATCACCTCAGGAGTACCCCAAGGGTCAATCCTTGGGCCTCTTATGTTTATTATCTTTATTAATGATATTGAATCTAACATACCAAATTGCAATCTTACACTATACGCCGATGACACTATAATCTACTTACACAATAAAAACCTAGACATATTATATGAAAATATGCAAAAGGCCATAGACAACCTCTACAAATGGTGTAAGAGTAATCTATTCCTAGTAAATACCTCCAAATCAAATCTAATGCTCTTATCCAAATCCAAAATAAAACAGGAAACCAGTAAACTCAAAATTATCACTTATCATAATGAACCGCTAAAATTAGTATCCTCCTACAAATATCTGGGCTTCATAATAGACAATAAACTAAACTTTCAGCCCCAACTAACACACGCAGTAAATACAATAGCTCACAAAATATACCAGCTTAACAAAATTAGAAGATATATAGACACACAAACTGCCATAAAAATTTTCAAAACACGAATCATACCCTTCTTTGACTATGGTGACATCATAATACACAATGCACACAAACCAAAAACTGAGAAATTACAAAAATTACAAAATAGAGCTCTCAGAATAATACTAAACTGCCCATTTGATACCCCCACTAACCAATTACACAACAACACAAAAATAGCACTACTACACAATAGACGAATAACACATCTCAGACACACTGCTTTCAAAAGAGCAAATGACCCCACCTATTCAAACATACCAATTAGAAACACTAGAATCAATGATGGACCAACATTGAAAATACCCAGATATAGATCAAAAATGGGAGAGAACACTGTTCAAGTGAAATGTGCACAAACTTGGAATGAACTCTCACCCAAACAAAGAAATATTGGAACTATCGAAGCATTTAAATCTAATCAAAAATTATGGCTTAATACCTTATATACATAGAACTAAGTATTATCTAAACAAACCTTCTCTTCTCTCAAACATCCTACACATATACATACTAATCCTCAAGAAATGCCATCAGTTATGAATAAAGCTAATTATAATCCTAACCCCATAATGTGAAAATACTGGTGAATGCAAATACTAACATCAAATCATCCTGATTTGTGTGGCACAGTAGCATTATACCATTATATCATAATATCTATGCTGGCACTAAGAAGACCACCTGTATAAAGATACAGATGTATAAAGAAAGGTAGCAAATGTGATTCTGTACATATATGTTATGCTTATTTTGTAAGCACCTTCTGTAACACTCCTTCTGTAAGAACAGAGTGACAAAAGGCAACAGAACTCGATATTATGTAAAGATCTACTTCATATACCTCCAAAGTTATGTATATATACACATATAGTACCCTCTAACACTCCATCTATGAATAAGAGTGGCATAGAAGGGAAAAATTGTAAATATAGTGATACTACCTATTTCTTCGACCCACAATACCCCTGCTCTAAATAAATAGACCAGCTAGGGCCGGGCGAGAAACCCCGAGAAGGGGAGACCTGTACTACCTAGTGTAAATAAAAGCTATAAAAAAAAAAATACCTACTGGTAGTTCCCTATAGCTACTGGTAGTTCCCTATAGCTACTGGTAGTACCCTATAGCTACTGGTAGTACCCTATAGCTACTGGTAGTACCCTATAGCTACTAGTAGTACCCTATAGCTACTGGTAGTTCCCTATAGCTACTGGTAGTACCCTATACCTACTGGTAGTTCCCTATAGCTACTGGTAGTACCCTATAGCTACTGGTAGTACCCTATAGCTACTGGTAGTACCCTATAGCTACTGGCAGTACCCTATACCTACTGGTAGTTCCCTATAGCTACTGGTAGTTCCCTCTAGCTACTGGTAGTACCCTATAGCTACTGGCAGTACCCTATACCTACTGGTAGTACCCTATAGCTACTGGCAGTACCCTATACCTACTGGTAGTACCCTATAGCTACTGGTAGTACCCTATACCTACTGGTAGTTCCCTATACCTACTGGTAGTACCCTATACCTACTGGTAGTTCCCTATACCTACTGGTAGTTCCCTATAGCGACTGGTAGTACCCTATAGCTATTGGCAGTACCCTATAGCTACTGGTAGTTCCCTATAGCTACTGGTAGTTCCCTATAGCTACTGGTAGTTCCCTATAGCTACTGGTAGTTCCCTATACCTACTGGTAGTTTCCTATAGCTACTGGTAGTTCCCTATACCTACTGGTAGTACCCTATAGCTACTGGTAGTTCCCTATACCTACTGGTAGTACCCTATACCTACTGGTAGTTTCCTATAGCTACTGGTAGCTCCCTATAGCTACTGGTAGTACCCTATACCTACTGGTAGTTCCGTATAGCTACTGGTAGTACCCTATACCTAGTGGTAGTTCCCTATACCTACTGGTAGCTCCCTATAGCTACTGGTAGTACCCTATACCTACTGGTAGTTCCCTATAGCTACTGGTAGTACCCTATACCTACTGGTAGTACCCTATAGCTACTGGTAGTTCCCTATAGCTACTGGTAGTTCCCTATAGCTACTGGTAGCTCCCTATAGCTACTGGTAGTACCCTATAGCTACTGGTAGTTCCCTATAGCTACTGGTAGTACCCTATACCTACTGGTAGTTTCCTATAGCTACTGGTAGTTCCCTATAGCTACTGGTAGCTCCCTATACCTACTGGTAGTTCCCTATACCTACTGGCAGTACCCTATAGCTACTGGCAGTACCCTATAGCTACTGGTAGTACCCTATAGCTACTGGTAGCTCCCTATAGCTACTGGTAGTACCCTATAGCTACTGGCAGTACCCTATAGCTACTGGTAGTTCCCTATAGCTACTGGTAGTTCCCTATAGCTACTGGTAGTTCCCTATACCTACTGGTAGTTTCCTATAGCTACTGGTAGTTCCCTATACCTACTGGTAGTACCCTATAGCTACTGGTAGTTCCCTATAGCTACTGGTAGTACCCTATACCTACTGGTAGTTTCCTATAGCTACTGGTAGCTCCCTATAGCTACTGGTAGTACCCTATACCTACTGGTAGTTCCCTATAGCTACTGGTAGTACCCTATAGCTACTGGTAGTACCCTATAGCTACTGGTAGTTCCCTATACCTACTGGTAGTACCCTATACCTACTGGTAGTTCCCTATACCTACTGGTAGCTCCCTATAGCTACTGGTAGTACCCTATACCTACTGGTAGTTCCCTATAGCTACTGGTAGTACCCTATACCTACTGGTAGTACCCTATACCTACTGGTAGTTTCCTATAGCTACTGGTAGCTCCCTATAGCTACTGGTAGTACCCTATAGCTACTGGTAGTTCCCTATAGCTACTGGTAGTACCCTATACCTACTGGTAGTTTCCTATAGCTACTGGTAGTACCCTATACCTACTGGTAGTACCCTATAGCTACTGGCAGTACCCTATAGCTACTGGTAGTACCCTATACCTACTGGTAGTACCCTATAGCTACTGGTAGTTCCCTATAGCTACTGGTAGTACCCTATACCTACTGGTAGTACCCTATAGCTACTGGTAGTACCCTATAGCTACTGGTAGTTCCCTATAGCTACTGGTAGTTCCCTATACCTACTGGTAGTTCCCTATACCTACTGGCAGTACCCTATACCTACTGGTAGTTCCCTATAGCTACTGGTAGTACCCTATACCTACTGGTAGTACCCTATAGCTACTGGTAGTACCCTATAGCTACTGGCAGTACCCTATAGCTACTGGTAGTACCCTATAGCTACTGGTAGTTCCCTATACCTACTGGTAGTTCCCTATACCTACTGGTAGTACCCTATAGCTACTGGTAGTTCCCTATACCTACTGGCAGTACCCTATAGCTACTGGCAGTACCCTATAGCTACTGGCAGTACCCTATAGCTACTGGTAGTACCCTATAGCTACTGGTAGTACCCTATAGCTACTGGCAGTACCCTATAGCTACTGGTAGTACCCTATAGCTACTGGTAGTACCCTATAGCTACTGGTAGTTCCCTATACCTACTGGTAGTTCCCTATAGCTACTGGTAGTTCCCTATACCTACTGGTAGTTCCCTATAGCTACTGGTAGTACCCTATAGCTACTGGTAGCTCCCTATAGCTACTGGTAGTACCCTATACCTACTGGTAGCTCCCTATAGCTACTGAGTACCCTATACCTACTGGTAGTTTCCTATAGCTACTGGTAGTACCCTATAGCTACTAGTAGTTCCCTATACCTACTGGTAGTTCCCTATAGCTACTGGTAGTTCCCTATACCTACTGGTAGTTCCCTATAGCTACTGGTAGTTCCCTATAGCTACTGGTAGTACCCTATAGCTACTGGTAGTTCCCTATAGCTACTGGTAGTACCCTATAGCTACTGGCAGTACCCTATAGCTACTGGTAGTACCCTATAGCTACTGGTAGTTCCCTATACCTACTGGTAGTACCCTATAGCTACTGGTAGTTTCCTATAGCTACTAGTAGTACCCTATAGCTACTGGTAGTTCCCTATAGCTACTGGTAGTACCCTATACCTACTGGTAGTACCCTATACCTACTGGTAGTTTCCTATAGCTACTAGTAGTTCCCTATAGCTACTGGTAGTACCCTATAGCTACTGGTAGTTCCCTATACCTACTGGTAGTACCCTATAGCTACTGGTAGTTTCCTATAGCTACTAGTAGTACCCTATAGCTACTGGTAGTTCCCTATACCTACTGGTAGTTCCCTATACCTACTGGTAGTACCCTATACCTACTGGTAGTATTCTGCTACTGATATATATTCTTTCGGATAGTAGAAATTGAAAGAACATGTTAGAGGAACACCTTAGGTAAAGTTTTATTACATAATAGTTGGGTGCTACCGGTCATCCCAGTTGACAAACTCAGATTGTATCAACAGCACCCACATATCCAAAAGTGTTTTGCAATCAATAATTATATTTAAACAGACAATTTAAAAGTACAATAAAGTTGAAATAATTGTAAAAATGTCTTCCTTGATATTTGTTGTTAACAAAGGAGGCAATGTAAAGTTAGAACTTTCGTAAACTGATCTTTATCTGATTGTATTGTATTGTATTGTATACTGTGTTGTATTTTGAATCTTAAGGAGGAAAATGTTACAGCGCAATAACTGAGTATTATGTCGCACATGATGGGATTTGAAAGTGAAGGACATGAATTCTATATAACTCCTTTTGACCGCTCATAAATCGAGTTTGTTTGCCAGCTTAGATTAAGCAGTGGACAGTAAAGTCACTGTTAACTACAAATTTGCAGTAATGTATGAAAGTTGAATGCTAAGTAAAAACAGGAATGTAAAAGTGAATGTAAAAGTGAAGGTTGATATAACGATAACATGATTTTATTATGTAGGGTTAGGGTTGGGGTGCTGCTGATTATTATTATGGGGGGATGGTATAGGGCTGAAGACATTATTAATTGAATCATAAATGACATGTAGATGTAATGATGTACTGATTAACCCTGTTAACCCTGAAGTTGACTATGTATATATTGGTCTAACTAATGACTATAAGGACATTGTCCTCTCGAAGTAATCGGTTTTTGATGTTAAAAATTGAAGCTAAATATTCTCATAATATCGAATGTATAAGTCGAACGACGAACCAAAATGATTATAAAAATGAATAACTTGTAATATTATGTCGCAAAATCAATGATTGTTTTATATTTAGTTTGGGCGGTCGAGGAAGACCTGCGAGGGGGCAGAGGACCAAAACCCTATTCATTGTTTTCGTATGTATGTAACTGTATGAATTATATTGAATAAAAGCATTATATATATATATATAAACGTTATTCTGAAAACATAAACAATGAAACCTTGGCCTGAGTGGGTTCAAACAATCCATGGTCATGCATGGCCCTGAACTCAGATGTATGGTGATAGACTAAGGTAAGTGAAACAGACATAGTACATGTTTTGTTTGTTTTAATTTTATTGTAAGCTCTCATACATGTATGATATTTTCAGCCTATGTCTATATTTACAAAAACGTTACCTTGATATACACGTTAATTACAGCATCAATTAGAAGCAGATCATACAAAATTAAAAGTATATGTCCATAACGATCTACCAATGATTCTAATTTACCTTCAGAATAATCACTGGTACACCATTATATTTGCGTAAGGACCATAATATACAGCATGTTTCTGAGATTTTACATGTAATAAGATAAGAACATGATGACAAATTGGTGACGGAAATTTTTTTATCAGTTATGGGTGAGGCGCCATGTGCATAATCGGAGAGACCAAAATCTCAAATATTTCTGATTGCTCTGAACTCAGATGTATGGTGATAGACTATAAGGTAAGTGAAACACACATAGTACATGTTTTGTTAGAAAGAATTCTAAAGTTCTAGTCCTAATATCTTTTAGGCCTGAGGACTTGTTCTCGTCCAACTCATTCACTAGGCGTTCAACCTTCTACTGAGTTATCTCATATGTTTGTTGTTGGAACTTTTATTAATCTTTATAAGCGATACTGTCGGTGGGTCTAAACTCCCAGCATAGGGAGGGTTTCAACCCCTACCAGACACACTATTTTCAGTAATAAAGGTAACAATACGCCTAGTGCATCGACAATACACAGGCGGCCCTTATAAAGGTTGGGTTGTTTTTAGATAATCCAATTAATGAGCAAGATGGATAACACTATAATCACAATGGTTTTACATTTACATCAGGATAAATTATCCCTTTGTGGTTTATAGCCGCTTTCATTGTATTTGAATTAAGTATTATACAATAGATAGGAATTTTAATACTAGCATAACCAATGCAATGTACTAGTGTATAGTTACATTTCTCTAGTGAACGCATGTAAACCATTTTTATAAACACACTAGCAAAGTACCCCTCTCTCCCCACACTTCCCCCTCTCCCTCTTTTCCCTCCCCCTCTTCTCTGACTTTCATACCTGTTTTTCTCTCCCAACCCCATCTCTGATTTTCCCCTCTTCCTCATGCTCCCCACAATAATAGTTACTCATATAGTTAGGTTGGCATAAGAACTTTGACAGTTGGGTTCCCACAGCCTTATTTTTGTCAACGAAATGTGATGAGTTTTAGGAAAATTGGTCTGTAAAGTCGCAAATAAGTCGCAAAAAAAGGATTTTGAGATATCATTATATTTGAAAAGATGAAATCAAACCGATTCCAATGATAGTAAACAGTCTAATAATCTAATAAGTATTTCCAGATTTTAAGTTTGATATTTATATTTTTTTTAAAAAAGTTTGTAATATTTCTGGGGGCAATAACCAGTAAAGTAACTAAATATACACCATATATTAACCTTTAAAACGAAAGTTAATAATTATGTCTGGTCATCATAAATACTGGTTGTATGGAAAACTGGCTGGAAAACCAAATGATGCCCTATTGGGAGAATTACTCATATAGTTAGGTCCCCCTGGACTTAGCTTGTGGGAAATGATGTCAGGGGCTTTCCCAGGCTATAAATAGAGTGTAGAGATCGCAATTTAAAAAAGGCTTCAAAATCACATTTTCACCCCAGATACCTTCACAAACCACATACAACGACCTCCGGAGAGGATGGACGGACCTCTACAGATAAAAAAAATGGTTTGTAAAACAACAAATCCCGAGAACATGCGATATCGAAAAAACGTTCTTTTCTACCTCTTTTTGTAGAAATTGCTCTAGCTTTATATTATATGGATATACAATCCCCAAATGATAAGGGGGTGAGGATCATATAATAAAGTATACCATTCAATCAAGTACCTTTCCCTTAGTTTCAGGGATACACACAAACACTACAATAACAATGGCCACATTTATACCTGCCAGTATCCAAAATGCCACATTGTGTCCGTATGCTTCAGAAACCCTCGGGAACGCATCAGATACCAGGAAAATTGTACCAAAGTGGACCACATCACCTACAGCTATGATTGAGCCCCTGACCTTCAGTGGAAGGACTTCTGCGGCTACTAAGTTACCTGTCACCAGATAGGCAGATGGGTAGAGAACAAGTAACAGTACCACTGAGCACAGTGCCAGCCAGGACAGGTACGGTGAACCAAGCTTGTGGAAGAAATACAAAAACAAACCAATGAGAATCATCGTAATTAGATACAGAATTATGGTGGTGATCATCACTGGTCTCCTGCCCTGGATGTCCAGGACAAACATGGGTAGTATACTGCCAATAATTAAGGCAACTCCTGATATAATTCGGGGAAGTAGTCTTCCACTGGGCATTCCACATGCTTCAAAGACATTATCCAGATAGATTAGTATCGTAGGGTTTCCATTTACAGCAGTTCCAAACTTGAGAAACAATGAAAGAAGAACAGGTTTGTAGATAAGTGGATCCCTCAATAAGGTCAGGTCCAATATTTTGCTGGTAGTTTTCTGGGATCCTTTACTGCTTCTGAGTATGGTTGATGTATTTCCTCGAGAAGCTCCTCTCAATCTATGCAATGTTTCCTCAGCTTCAGATTCCTGGCCCTGTAACATGAGCCAGTGAGGTGACTTTTCCATGGCCACCACAGCCAACACACATATGATAGCGGTAATAATGGATCCAGTCACACAGAGATATCTCCAAGGTATGACTGTACCAAGGGTATAGGCAAAGCACATTCCTGATGCGATGAACGTAGTTATTCCTGCACCAGCCTTTCCTCTGTGCTCCTCAGGAGATATTTCAGCTACATAGACATATATACAAACCCAGAATGTTCCTAATCCAAGACCAAGAAGTGTCTGTCCAACGTATAAACCACCAATGTAAACTGATGCAGTCATACTCAACCAACCAAATATCAGCGGCAGGCAGGCTATGAGGTAACTATCCTTTCTCCCTACACTATCAATGATTAATACAGACAAGGGACCACCTAGGGCACCCCCGATGTCTTGGATAGACCCAAACCAAGCCAACTGGTCAGTATTCTGGATGATGTTCTCCACCTTTAATGGTTCTATCAAGGGAGATGTTATGACCTGAAGGAATCCACTCAAGAAAGACCCGATGTATATTGTCACTAGTGACATGGTCAGTGACCAGTTTATTTTGTTTGTGCATAAGTTTCTCTCCCTTGATTCATCTTCTTTGATTAATAAAGTGTTCTCCATGATTTTTGAATCATTGACAGGAGTTGGTTCTCTCATGTGAGTTGGTTCAGCTATTAATTGGTGTTAATACTTTTGATGTGCATCCAGCATTTGCACAACTGCTTAAGTCCAGTTCACAATCTGATGCTCTGGAAAATGAGCGAACAAATCATAATTATTCTAAAATTTCAAAATTGTTTCAACACAAGATATTGCTGTCATTTTTAAATTGTTTTTATACCGTTTATTTATACTTATTACTGATTTTCTACAATAGAAACTTGCATATCCCCGCATTTCTTCCTTGAATTATGATTTGCATGGAATTATGGGAGTTGTATGTCAGTGTAAAATCCATCTGAAACATGCCATGCTTGGCATGGAATATTAATTGCATGTAATAGAAGAATTGTGTACTTATGGGAAAATCGGTAAAGACTTTTTCCTTTTTGGTATTCACTATTTCATATAACACAATTTCTTGTCTAACTCCTCACAACAAATACTTTCATTAAAAGTGGCGACTTATTCATTGCAGCCACCTTTTCCACCATTTCCCTCAGATATCCACCACAGAAAACAATATCCTGACAGCTTTTTCCTATCTCTCCTATGGTGTTTCCTATATCCACCACATGAAAAGCCAAAGCCTGGGTCATCTTTGCCAACTATTTCCCCTCTGGTACACTCCTTTTCCATCTATATCAAAGGGGAAGTCACTAGACTTGTGCAACATTTTTATTTTTGTAATTCAAAATATATCAATTTACACACTAAAATAGATCATATCAACACTAAGCTAAGAATTCTGGTGAATTCATTTCATATCAATTCTTAAAATAAATATTCCTCTGATATAAATGAAATGAATTTATTAAGTATTTAGATTGGCTAATATGTGCTACTTGAAATATGCTATGGAGACTTGGAAATGGTCTATTGGAATCTTCTTTTATGGATTTTCCAACGCACCACTTCATATCAATCCACTAGAAAAATAGTTGCTTATTTCAGTATCTCACTCATGGCAGTACAGGTCGAATTTGCAATAAGTGGATCAACAACTAATGCTTATTTCCAACAATAAAACCCTGGAACTCTCACCCACTCTCTTTCGCCCTTCCTCTCACCCTTCTCCTCTCCTCTACCCATCCCTCTCCCTCTCCCTCTCTGTCTCACCTCCCCTCCCCCTCCCTCTCCGTCTCGCCTTGCCTCCCTCTCTGTCTCGCCTTGGCTCCCCCTCCCTCTCCCTCTCCCTCTTGCCTCCCCTCCCCCTCCCTCTCCCTCTTGCCTCCCCTCCCTCTCCCTCTCTGTCTCACCTCCCCTCCGTCTCCCTCTCCGTCTAGCCTTGCCTCCCCCTCCCTCTCCCCTTCCCTCTCCCCCTCCCTCTCCCCCTCCCTCTCCCCCTCCCTCTCCCCCTCCCTCTCCCCCTCCCCAATCTGGGTCTATAGCTCCATAACACATTTTTACATGTAATATTACACAACATTAAAACAACATAAGGGTCAACATAAAATGTACACTTGGTAGATCTACACATTTAGTGTATTCTGTTAATTTGGACTGAAAACTTGTCAAATGTATATATATGTATCTGGGTATAATGTGGTATTGTGTGGATTCAAACAATCTGTTTGGTTCTGTTGGACAGAACATTGTAAACATAAATAAGTCTGTCTGAAATTTGGATTACTTCAGAGGATTAGTGAAGACAAATTGTACATTTTCAGGTGATCCCCCCACCCCAGACAATAATTACAGCACTCAATACTTGAGATGATTAGCAAATGCCAGCCACTTAACAGTGTCCTGTTATAGAATTATAAATGGTTAATCTACTACCCTACCTGAAGCCGTGTTATAGAATTATACATTGTTTAATGTATTTAGTGCCCTACCTGAAGCCGTGTTATAGAATTGTATATTGTTTAATGTATTTAGTGCCATACCTGAGTCTACCTGCATGCAGTAGGTCTACTGTCACGCTCCAGTCCAGTAAAATCAAATGAAGAAAGTATTTAAAGAAATTTAAGTATTTAAACATTTAAAGTACACTGCAAATGACAGAATCTTCACACTAAACATGTTACAAAACGTTTTTTTTTAGTCCCCACTTGAAGACGTTAGCATCATCATAGTGTTTAATAAAAGATAATAAATTAGTTTATTTATCCAGCTCACATTGTACATAATAAAGCGGCAAAGATTAATATGTAGTGGATGTGCTGCTCCCCCTGGTGGATTATGATGACATTGATATTTCCCTACCCTTTCTTACCACTAGAAGCGCTGCTTTACATTGTATTTTATGTATTGTTACGGTTTTCCTTTTCTACATATTGTTCTTGCTCTAATAATCGGTGGGCCTGGTCTTCCAGAGCCTGGTCCCATAGATGATCGAGAGAAGTTGTTGAGTACGCCATAATAAAGTTGCTGGATCAAGTTAATCTCGTCTCTAAGTTACTTATTAATCTTAGAAGTAAGTGATAGTCAAGTGATATTTCAGCGCTGCTTCGCATCACAAGGGATGAAGTCAAAGAGGTCTTTACAGCTTGAGTCTCAGGTTTATTGTGTGTGAATCGTCATCAACAAGGGTTTATATAGTACAACAATCGTCAATCGTTAATCGTCTTTCACCTTTCGCCATAGTTACATTATACAAGAATAGACGATTCGCCAAAACTGGAGCGAATCGCCACGTGATTTACCTTTACTCAGCTAAAAGAGGGGTTATAACGTAGAGAAACATACCGCTATGTTCTAAACTACAACAATACCTTAGCAGCTGGTGTATATCACTATTTATTATTATTATCACTATAGAGACCTTATGTCTATATGCATGGTACACTCTGTCCATGCTTAACCGTTTATTCCTTTATACTCCTTTTCTGCATACTGTATTTATGCCTTGTATTTTCCGACTGATGTCCGGTGGACACCTTGTCCTATTGAGTACAGTTTTGCTCACCCATGCTCAGGGCCAAAACTGTTCTTTTTTTTTTCTTTTTTTTTATTTAACATATTTGTACAGCCATAAGTGATAAGGATATACAAGGCTCACGGAGGGCTATTATTTAGCATTGTCCATGATTTTCCGCCAGGGGCTGTTAGGTGCAGTGCTACTACTATAGAAGGAAAGGAGAGGTGCATAAGTAAAGGTAATTAGTAATTAGTGTAGAAGGAAAGATGATAGTTGTTAATCTACATGATAGGATAAGTTATTCTGTCCATCCGTAGCAGTGTGTTTTAATCATCTGTCATATTGCTTTCAGTCCTGGGGAGTTCCTGTGGTGATGGGATGTTCATTTAATTCTGTGGGTTTCCCCCTTGGGTAAGGTTGTGTGTGATTTGATTTTGTGACTGAAATGTTTGTGGTTGTCTATGTTTTTTATGTCTGGGGGTAGTTTGTTCCATGCCTGGGCACCATAGTACTTAGTGACAAGCTTTGCTACAGAGTGAAATAAACGGGAGTTGTTCTACATCTGCCTTGTGTTATTTCTCATCAAGAGCCGGATCTGGGGTAGTTCGCTACAGTACAAATAGAGACAAACAGGTATACAGACTTCTAGATCAAGTCAAGTGAGTAGCGGCCGCGAGTTGCGTCTTGGGGTGACGATTATGATTGTTGTTCAACATTATTATGGATATTTTGTTTTTCAAATGACCAGTATTCCCTGATCTGACCCATTGCAAAAGCCACCCACCGTCCCGTCCCCCCACCCGTCCCGTCCCGGCTGTGTAGGCTGACTGTACAGCTCTACACGGCCCAACAAGTAGAGGATGAAAAAATAAAAATTGGGGCCTACAACGAGCCTTGAACTCCCAACCCTCAGGTCTGGAGGCGAGACCTCTGCCACTGAGCTAGCTGCCTTAGTCAGGAGGATGGGGCTTGATTGTAGGACTCATACCCCTAGGGTGACTCATGCCGAGTGAGTCTTAAATAGCAAATTCACTACAGCTAATAGAATTTGTAAGTTAGCTAAGATTTTTCTTCATAATCGTGTCTAGGGGATCCATATCTATGAGAATCAGTCACTGGTTTGGGGCCTGCAACTTGTTTTCTATGCAAACAGGTCGATATTGCCTGACTCCCATACATGGTCCTTGCTGAACCGGAAGGGTCTGATGTCACTCCTGAAAGGCTAAGAAGTAGGCCACGGCCTGAGCCGCGGGATTGTGACGCTTCGTCCAGTTCTCCGAGAAGTTACCATCTCTCTCAAGGCAGAGTTAACATACAATTTAGATGCGTTTCATATAGAGTTAAATTAAGATTAAAAACAAATAATGACATAATTATATAGTGATATTTCAATATTAGTGTCTTGATTCAAGATGATATTGTATGGTGATATTCCCTTTCAATAATTGTATATGGGTTATTTTTCATTCTACTATTTACTTCTGATGGTTCATTTCATGTGCAGTAGAAGGCAAGGAAAAAATTGGTGGAAAATTGTTTGCATTTCATTGAAAAAAATGTAGGTAATATTTGATTTACAAGTTAATTTTTGGTCTGGGGAATTGTTTTGTGATAAAAAAGGAAAGATGAAATCAACATGGAACAAAAACATTAAATTTCACTTTTAAATTCATGTAATCAGCAGAGATATAATAATTACAGTCAAAATAGGATGAACCCAAATTATGTACTTCTTAATTAATTCTTTATTACATGAGGTTGTTACATGAAGCACTAAACACAGATATAAATTAGAAAATAACTCTTAATAAAAAACAGTCCATTACATCAAGCATAAGAGGGTCAGATTTTCAGAAAATGTACAATTGGCAGCTGTAGACATTGAGTAAATTCTGCTAAATTAGGCTGCAATTTAGCCAATACTAGTAAATGTCAATATGTCAATATGTGGCCAATAAAAACATTAAAAAAGAAATTCGAGTATATTCGGCATTGCATTGATTCTAGCAATCTGTTTGGTTAGGTTGAACTGTATTTTGAACTTTATTTTCATCTAAAATTTGGGTTATTTGAGAAGATTGGTTAGATCTGACCCAAGTATTGATACATTTCCCAGAGATATCTAACTTAATTCTCAATACTTATTATCTAAAATGACATCAGTGTGTAAATATTTAAGTTCAAACACATCCACCAAACACTTTGCAAGTGCATACATCCTAGAGAGCTATGTTATATCCATGAAAGTTTAAAATATAGAAAATAAGAAAATCTTTAAAAATACAAATAATCATAATATGTCCCATAGTTGAGAAAACTCAGTATATATTCACAGGTTTCATACACCATTCAGAGTGATTTCATAATCATATCACCTTAATCTAAGGCTATTCCAAAGTTTAAGGCCCTGCATATGCAGTGCTTTTCTTTTGCCATTCTAGGTTCAACTAAATAAAGTTGTGAACACCCCACATGCTGTTTTGATTTTTTTTATACTATTCATATTATACATCATTAGGAGAACCAAAGATGCACAAAACTTATGAATCTAAAATGAATAATATAACTGTATGTGATATGTAACATGTAGTTTCTACTCTATATACTTGGCATAAAATTGGTAACGTTGCATTTAATTCTAACTTTTCAAAAGAAATCATTATTTCATTTTCAGATAAAAACAATATGGGACACCCCCCCCCCCCGCCTCTCCCATACACCAGACTCACACCCTGGCAATTTACCAAAGTAGGGAAAGGCAAAATTATAACACTAAGCAATATTTGAAATGCCTAGTGAATTATAAAGGAGCATACTAAAGTATTTTTGATTATATGTTGCATTCTCAAGCTGCATTCTCAGCTATTATGATGAAACAAATCTCAACAAGTTTACAAATATTAAAACTTTTAGGACTGGATTTATCAATATTGTGCAGCTGTTACATATTAACATATGGTAACTGCCGGAAGAAATGAACTCTTGGCAGTCTCATAATGGTATGTCGACCAATTTGTCTCTCTCATAAAACTCACAATTACTACTGTATTTGCACCCCTTTAAAGGCAAATAAAAAACCTCTTATCTTATCTTATCTTATCTTATCTTAAGAATTTAAAGTGGATAAGGCGGAATGAAAACAGCTGCCGGTTAGCAATAAAAGTGCAGTCATTGTAAGAAAAGATTTGGGCGGGTCCTCAAAATACAAATGAGAAGCTGTTTTAGAAGCCCTGTAGCAAAATCAACTAGACAAATTCCTTAAGAATTTTGGTTAAATATTGAACAAGTAGGGTTAGAAACCAATGGAACAAAAGTAGAAAATCTTCAGTTTTTGACTGACATTAACTGATTAATTGAGTCCAGCTTCAACAAAGCCCTCCTCATCACAGATACTATTAAGTACCAGGGCTCAGTCCCTGCCCTTTATAGTTTACTGTCTACTACTACATTTTGGATCATCTCTGTATTAAATTTGGGTAATAACCTTTTCCATCCTAGGGTTGTTTATTTGTTTCTTAAACTTTTATTCATCTATTGATTGCGTCAGCTGGTCTCCTCCTTTATGTTATGAGATTTTCATTCCATGCTGGATAATGTTTTTACATAGTAATGGAGGTACAAACCACCAGTGAGTCAACCCCTCAAAGGTGACCCTCATTATTTTAGTTAAAGTAAAGTTTTAATCATCATATGTGATGTGTTCCAGTAAAATGAGTCACAAGTCGCAAAATTGATATTATTCAAAGTGTTTTGTTTACAAGATCTCTTTATTGAATTGTTCTGATTTTTATAGGGTCCAGCACACATAGGCATATGAATCCCTGTAGGAAATTTCGAGACATTGTATTAAATATATCCTAGCGTTTTGAAGGCCTTTGTATGGAGTATATTTAGTTACTTTACTGGTAATTACCCATCCAGAAAGGTTGCAAACGTTTTCTTTTTAAAATTAAGATATCAAACTTAAAATACAGAAACACTTATTAGGTGTCCTAGTGTTTACCCTCATTGGAATCAGCTTGATCTCCTCTTTTCGAATATGGTAATATCTCGAAATCCATATTTTGCGACTTATGACTCATTTTCCTAAAACGGATCACATATGCAAGATGGTATCACCGGCGTGTTTATAGATGTAAATGAGTTGTCCATCCATGCTGGTACATGTAGCTGACTCTACTGCTTGGCTATTGTGGCCTGAAAACAACAATGGAAAGGAAATATAGCTCATGGAATTAAAAAATATATATAATTGTATTAATTTCCTTTTAAAATACAGTTACAATAGTAGGATGTAGCTCTAGCCATTCTGTGGTTTCACAGTTCTTCCAAGAGTGCCTTGAACCATATTCATTAACAATATTGATTAATACATCTCATAATTACTGAGTACAATCCTTTAGTTACAGAGCAATGAAAAGAAAAAAAAAATTGCAACTTGCAACTCATTTTTTTAACACATCACAAATGAGACCTGCTTTGTAAACAAGATCTGCAAATAAAGAATCTCTGAATTGAATAGAATTGAGACAGGGTCTCTCCTTCAGGTCTTACTTACATTGACATCAGTAAATCTGCTGTCAGCAGTGAATATACTGGACTCCAGGTCAGCAAAAGCTACAACATAGCCACCAGAACCCCAGGTGCAGACTTTAGTGACCCGATTATAGTTGTAGACTTCACAGTCATCAGTAAGGCACTGCAACATGCACTCAGCCATGTTCCGCACTGTTGTCTTTCTTCCAAAGGTAGGTAGAAGAAATTCTACCCGGTAGTTTTTCCATCCTCTCATTCCTCTGCCGACTCCTACAAGGTTTCTCTCATCTTTCAATGACTCCCATGTCCAGGGTACTAGATTACTAAGTTCTGAGAAATAAGATTTAAAAATGATGATAATATGATGTGAATACAATCATATAAAACAATGGCATGGTATATAACAACACATTGGTATGATGTCACCTGAATATGTGTATGATTCAATACGAAAATGTATGTCTACATTTTAAGTTTTTATATCAAAACACTAGCAATTACCAGCAACGTAGCTAAATATACTCTATAGGATGACCTTCAAATGTAAATATTTAATAGTTAGTGAGTGAGAATGGTTGCTTTATGCCCTTATCAACACATATAGTTATATCAAGGGCAGGAGTGCTGAGAGAGACGCAATTTATTATCTTACCCAGGAAATAGAGATAGAGAAGAAGGGAGAGAGAGACAGAAAATAGACAGAAAGGCACTTTATGATCTTACGCAGGAAATAGAGATAGAGAACTAGGGAGAGAGAGACAGAAAAAAAACAGAAAGGCACTTTATGGTCTTACCCAGGAAATAGAGATAGAGAACTAGGGAGAGAGAGACAGAAAATAGACAGAAAGGCACTTTATGGTCTTACATATTTAATACATTGCCTTGAAGGGCAGTACATGTATTCATACAAGTTGAATTAAAGCATCATTACCTGCATCAATTATATAGGAGGCAGGGTATGATGATCCCAATGTTAGGTGCTTTATGACAACTGGATCAGTATCCAACCATTCCATGATCAAGTTCTGAGACACAACACTTCCTCTACCAACCCTGATGTTACCACCAGTCCAGCTGATCCAGAAATAGCGCATCTCTGTATCACTCACATATGGTCCATTTTCATCAAAAACCTCATCTTCTGAGGAATGGTTAATATAATATTTCCTGAGTGTTGATCGATCATTGTCCCAATTGCCTGGAATTAAAAAAACGCTCCACATGAGACAGAGGACTGGAACTTTGGAATATGTCAGTCCATGGTATGTCCATTTAAAAGTATGTAAGGATACATATTTTTTTTATAAGGTTTCCCCCGCTGAAGGCGGTATGAGCACCCAAGGCATTTGTACAGTACTAGGAAACCTTAAATAGGTTCCAGTTTTTGCCTGTTCTTTGCACATCCGCGTCGGCCCTTTATAAGGAAAACCCGATTCTGCTTATTCCCACCCAAATTTCTGACGCACTTGAGTATACACATCGCGGTGATTTTACGCTCCCGCAAATTGATCAAAATCGCTATTTCTAGTCAAAATACATTGCCAATATGTTCAGATTCTGAAAGAGCATGATTTTCTACTCCTGTGTATGTAATTCTATCAACAAATGTATTTAAATAAGCAAGATGTAAGGGAAACTAATTTTCAGCATTTCTCTGTGCCTACTTGACAACTCAAGATTGAACTCACTGACAAAAATCCGGCTACGAACGGGTAATTAACGGTCCCTTGAAGTAATACAAATCGCTATTTCTACTAAAATAATACATTGCTAAGATTTCAAAATTCAGAAAGGGCATGCTTTTATGTTTCATCATCATGGATATTTAAATAAGAAAGATATGGGCGAAACTGCATTGTGCTTCTGAGTCCTTGACAACGCATTTCCCCGGGCTAGGTGACGCAAGTGTTGGGCATGTTGCAGGGACGGGGGCTCTATCAGGGGAAAGCATATACTATGGAAACCAGATTGAAACAACCGCTTAATTGCCGACAATATCGGTAAAGTCCATAGACTTAATTTAGCGACTTTTTATATGTCAGCAACATCATAGGTCAATTTTGTGACCTGACTACCGACCTGAGAAATTGGTGCAATTTCTACACATGCATACATATGTACATATATATATATATATACAAAGGAAATGTGAATCAATGAAATCAAAATATAAATGAATGTAAATGCTTGTTAAATTATTGTATTTTGATCCTTATTTCTCACTCAAATTTGAGAGGAATGGTGCAGGCGAATAGTACATTTTCTTACAACCTGACTCACTAATGTAGACCTACTTTGGCGATATTTTTGTTTACTTAGGCCTACTGAAAAGTTTCGCTCATATATGCCTTATTTAAAAACTGATCTTGATATAAACACATATTTCGTGGTAGAAAAGCAAGGCTCTTTCTGAATTTCATCTTTTTGGCAATTTATTTTGAGTAATAATAGCGATTTTCATAAATTTGCAGGAGAGTAAAATCCCCGCGATGTGTACGCGAATGCGTCTGAAATTTAGGTGGCAGGATGCTGAGTTGTGTTTTCTATTTATACCCTGAACGCGGACGTTTCTACAGCACCCTGAGCAGGCAAAAAAGTGGAACCTATATAAGGTTTCCCAGTATGAGCGCCTTTGGCGCTCATACCGCCTTCTGTGGGAGAAACCTTAAAAAATTTGAATGTGGAATTACAACATTATGACACATAATAGCAATGGTCACTCACCAATTAGTATATGGTAAGCCAGGTTTGTTGTGTCCACAGTGGTGCTAAGGCCAATATAGGCATAGGATACAGTCTGCACTTGGAATACAAGGCTTTCTGTACCAGTCAGGTCCATTTCACTAACATGTTTCCAGGGACCGCCATCAGTTGATGCTGTTATCTGCACCCCTGAAACACAGTAGTCGTTCTCATTGGTCAGCACTAATCAAATATTACATGAAGAATTCTACATTGTTTAAACAAATTATCTATATTATTGCCATCATAGAGGTCAGTGACATTGAGTTGTTGATAGGACCAATTGGGCATTAGAAGTCATAACTGACTTTCAACCTTTCAACTGACTTCGTTTTTTTTTTACTTTCAACTTTTTAACTGACTCAACTTTTCGACTGAACTAACTTTAGATGTTTTTGGATGACTCAACTTTATGACAAACTGTTTTACTTTATGGCTGATTTATGGCTGGAGAGGCAGAGGACAGAAGTCAGAGAGAACAAAAGAGTGAAAAAGAATATTTTTTATTCTTTTGAAAATCACTCTGCACCCCCTCTCCTTCACACCCTAAACCAACACAACTTATCCAAGACCTTCAATACATCAGAACCAACAAGACAGCCCTTAAAAGTCTGAATGAAACAATGAAACAACAGCCAAAGTCAGGATTTTGCTTCCGGGATAATTGAAAGGGCAACCATAGGGTTTGGTGTGGTAATATTCATTTCTTATTGTCATGATATGAAAAGAAGTGTCCCAGCTTTTGCAATGTTTAGATTTCATACTTTTAATATGGTTTCATATTAGAGAAAAAAAAGGATCCTAGAGATAGGAACAATGTGTAAAAATAATGTTCATCATCAATGTTGAAAAAATGTTCATCAATATGTCTAGTCAACTTCCAAATAGTTTTCCTTCTACTTGTGACAAGAAAACATTTCTATATACTGTTATTCTACTGCTATTGATGAACTACAAATGGAAAATAAACAAATTCTTACCATTTACAAGATTAGGCACAATGCAGGCAAAAAGTAGCAAGAAGTGATAGCATCCCATGTTCAGATATCTACGACTAATCCAAGAATATGTCTGTGTCTCTGAAAGATCCATCAGTTAATGAGAGGCTAACTGCTATATTCCACTGATGTGTGCTTTACATTGTACAATCATTGATTCATTGATCTTTGATCATTGATTCAAAGGCTTATTTACTTCCTGGATATGCAATGAATTATTGATCAATTAATAACTCATAGTGTATAATGACAAAAATCTGAAAATCAACAAGAGGCAAACATGAAAACAACTGGAATGGCAATGCATACTAATTTTAAAATGTTAAATCAATTGGTACAGTTTGTGCTAAAAGTTAATAATAATAATAATAATAATACACATACATTTTTTAATATAAGCCACCATTTCTCTGTAAATCACCATCCTCTGATGAAGCCCAAGAAAGGCGAAACGCGTCAGGAACGCCAATAAACCTACAAAATACCAACCTGATTCGTTCCCATGACTGTTTTTGTTGAGTTGCTTTTCCATCAATTCTTTAATAATAATAATATATTTTATTTCCATATCACATTTATAACAAGCCTCTCACTCCAAACCACAAAATGCTACTATAATCCACATAGGACATCTACTCCTGGACCGGGAAAGCCATTAGCACATTAGGCATCCATTCACTGACAAACTATTCCTATCTGATCTAACATGCACTGAGCCTAGACTGGGAGTAAGAGACTATTCAACTTCCTTAGCATTTATTGTCACAGAGCCAGGTGTGCTAAGAATGTGAAAGCTCTCATGTATAAAGAGAGGAGAGTGTGAGGGAGGAGAGGCTGTGGGAGGAGAGACTGAGGGAAGAGAGTGTGAGGGAGGAGAGACTGAGGGAGGAGAGGCTGAGGGAAGAGAGGATGAGGGAGGAGAGTGTGAGGGAGGAGAGTGTGAGGGAGGAGGGTGTGAGGGAGGAGGGTGTGAGGGAGGAGGGTGTGAGGGAGGAGGATGTGAGGGAGGAGGATGTGAGGGAGGAGAGACTGTGGGAGGAGAAGCTGAGGGAGGAGATATTATGGTCTTACCCAGGACCAGGACAGACAAAGCATTGTACATTCAATGATAAGATAATATCGCCATGAATAATTTCCCCATGATCATCAGTCCAATAGTTGTCCCGGTCTGGATTTCCTCATGAAACTGTAGCGATGAAGTATATCTGTATTTATCTATTAAATCAAATTAATGGTTGAAATTCTAATAAATAATTCAGTTCAGGGGAACAGACACAGGCCAAGCATTGATTATAATTTTGTGTGTTGGCTTTTGGTAATCAATAGATAAATGATGCCTTGTTCCATCCTGGACTTATCAGAAAGTTGATCATGAATTAATAAAGAATGAATGTGTTCTATCTATAGTATATATGTTAAGGATTTACCAGCTAAGGCCTTTTAGGATACATTTGCTACCAACTTTAATTCAATGCATGAAATCTTCATGTTATATATGATATATATTTATCTCCTGCCTCCACCTCTCCTCCCTCACACCCTCCTCCCTCACACCCTCCTCCCTCACACCCTCCTCCCTCACACCCTCCTCCCTCACACCCTCCTCCCTCACACCCTCCTCCCTCACACCCTTTCATCAGAATCCATCCCAGAGTGCACTTAACAGACATGCGCAGTGGCACATGCAACTCCCCTATTGCATGTGTTACTCTAAATGCAATGGAAGTCAATTTTGTACTGTTTAAGTGCCCCTCATACCACTGATGTATACGATCAGTACGCGATCCCCTTGAGGTGGGCGCCTCTCGTCATCATGATCTCCTTGAGTTGGGTGGCGTAAAATTCCAAGAAATAACACAACACCAATAACACAGGTTATTATTTCTTATTACTTGGTTGTCACCAATAATCACTGTGACCACCGACACTCAAAACTAGAAGCCAAAAACTAATTAATTAATCCAATTATTAATAATTATTGTGACTACCTGTCACTCAAGGCTATAGCCGAAAAATGGGTGGCAGCACTGGTTGCAAATATTACAACTGTTGGCCGCTACAACCCCAGTTACTCAAAGCCAGAACTGAGAACTTGGTAGAATAAACACAATAAATCAATTAATTTAGCCAATCAATTTGTAATCCAGTTCGTCAAGCCAAGAGCTGACAACTTCAATAGGTAATTAATTATTAAATTTTACTATGTGGTTTATCAAACTATGAGAGTTGAAAATCAAAAATTAGTGAAAGTAGAATATTTAGCCTGTACAGTTGTAATTCCCTACCTGGTTCATCAGCTACAACAGCTAAGAACTCAGAAGTAATTGAATATCAAAATATTCCAGACAACTGTATGAGAATAAGGAGTTGACTAATAACCAGATATAATTTTTTTTTTAAAGAAATTTTATTGAGAACATTTCCATGCGAACATAGTAATTTCATGCTACTCAGGTGAAAAAATATAATTATACATCAAGATTATTATTTTTTTTTTTTTTTAAATTTTATTGGTCAAAGTTTCATATCATGATAGTTCTCATTTGCCAATTGAAAACAATATTCCTTACAATCTCTACTATAATATTACATCTCGATCATCTCAGTTACCTTACATTATCATTATACTTTAATTTGTTTAATCTGTTATTTTCTACTTATTACATTCTACGATCTTCAATTACAATTTAATATATCTCGCCGAGTCGTTTCATACAAAACAATTCCGCTTAATACAATTATTACATGATTACCGGTACAAGTTTTTGTAATTTTTTTGTGGCCTGTTAAAACATATATATGCAAGTTCGCGGATAAAATACAATAGTAACTGCACCTTTATAGTTATAAACTATATCCATTCTAGTTACTCAGCTTCTCGACCTTTTTGGTCTCAATACATTTCTGGTCAGTGTTAAGTAGTTAGGTTCGGCAAGTACATATATCTCAGGCTTTTATTGCCGCCAGTTGTTATTACCTTTGAGGGTTTTTTTCAGTGTACCCCACTCTTTGATTTTATCAATAGGGTCAAGTCGATTCCAGATCCTTGGACCTTGGATATGAGGTGATCTATTGTATTTTTCTGTTCTACTGATCGGCTGGATGAGGTTAATTCCTCTAGCCTGCCTTGTCTGTCTAGGCATTTCCTGAACATACATGGGATTTTTGGCAAACGTATACATTAGGCCTTGTATGGCTATGTCTGCCCTTTTTCTAAAAGTATCCACTCTTAGGTTATTGCGCATTTCATCAGTTGTTAGTACACCCTGATTGTTAAATACAACTCGAATGGCCCGGTTCAATACACTTTGCAGTTTTGTTATTGTGCTGCAATTACTCATGTTGTACAAGATGTTTCCGTACTCGGCCAGTGATAAAATATGCGATTTTACAATAGTGGTTGCCATTTCTTTGTTTAGGCACGGTCGTAACCTGGATAGACAGTTAACTTTCTGTTGGATGGTTGGATGTTGGATTAATAGTGATTTAAATTGTTTAAAGATCAATATAGATATATGAAGCTAATCAATTCAAGATGATATTAGACAACAGAAGCTATACTACCTATGTTATCACATCAATACATTATTCTAACAGGGATAAGGTCGCACGACAACACTTATGTAGTAGAAATAATACTCTTCCAAGGCTTAGTGCCTGATGTTGGGACTCAAATTCACTTGAAATCAGGCCAGACCAGCAGGGCTCTGATCAATGGGTAAACTAGGGCTTCCCCTAAGTATCCACACCAATTAGGCCCCACACAGATTTCTAGTAACTGACCAAGTTCCTAGAAGTCAACCATTTAATGACAATGCTATTAGAAAAGTATCGCTTAATAACCAGGTAAACACCAATAACAATGACTTACTCCCTTTGCAACAAGCAATAAAAGCCTAAAGGTAGGGGAAGATTTTGTGGAGACAAGGGACTCTAAGGTGGGGAAGGAGTGGTCGTTATATCTGTGGCAATGGCCGTAATAATAACAACGCACTGGAAATAGCAATGGAAATCGTCGGCGGAGTGGCAGCAAGGGAGCGGAGGGAAAGCTGACAACCTTGCTGCACTCGACGCCTGCTCCTTGCACTATAATTGGAATCAGCTTGATCTCCTCTTTCCAAATATGGTGATATCTCAAAATCCAAATTTTGTGACTTATGACTCATTTTCCTGGAACACATCACATGTAGTGTGTGATCTTTGATTGAAAGCTGAATTGTCAGCTGAACCAACTATCTTAATATTTAGTTTTAAAACTGAGTGGGAATCTTTAATACTTTCAGTTCTCTTCCTTCATTCTGACATGGAGGAGAAGCTAGAGAATGCTGATCTATTTCTCTCCATGGCACAATGTAGGAACAATTTGTTTTTGATTTGTATCTTTGGCCAAGCTTCTTATTTCAAGACTATTGAGTTTGTGGTGTTCAACCTGTGTTTTATACTGGTCACAACTTCTTGTTTGTGGCATGCTTTGGTATTAGTTCTTTTTAACTTAGCATAAAATGTCAGTAGGTTGTCTAGATCTAAAGTAGTGATGGAGAAGATGATGAGGACTAGATAAGAGAGTGATGCCATGTCTACCACATAGATAACAACAAATAAGACCAAATTGATGCTCCATCCACAAACTGCAATTAATGGATGCATGAAAAGTACTGCAAACTTTCTCTTCTCCTTTGTGCCAAAGTGTCTTCCACTATCCTCCCTTATAGTTTTTGTTGTCTTCATTGAAACCCAGTTCAAGGAAATGGTTACAATTGAAATAGAAATCATGAAAACACTCACTACCAAAGTGAATACCCAATCATATGCATTGGCCACGTGTGTGAATAAACAGTCAGCATTTAAGTCCTCACGCTGCACTGCAATGATATACTGTGCAGAGGAGAGCAATGAGGAGACACTATAAACAATCATTACCTTGGTTAACAAGATATTTGTGGCATTCTTGTGTAGACTGAGAGGGTTGTGTATAAACAAATATTTCTCAACGGAAAAAACAAGTGTCAATATGACGTTACTGTATTGGGAGTTGAAAAGAAAGAACCTGAGCAAATAGCATAGTTTCCCTTTTCTCCACTCAGTCTTTTCATTTAACATCCTAGGGTCTTCCCTCATGTCTTGATATATGAGGATAATTAGATAAGCTGCTAACATGAATTTACAAACGATATAGGTCAATCCCTCAACACAACTGAAGTCAAATATGTGCCCCATGTATATTGTGTATATCAAATGCATTATCATACAGATTGTGCATCCCAAGATAAGAGTGGTTAATGTTAGATACACAAGCCTTATACTATGGTTTGGGACAACTGAGCATTGCTTGTCCCATGACTGGTCACACCCTCTAACATTCTTATTCACAAAGCAACACCATTTCACTGATGGTAATTCCACCTTAACTAACTTATGTAGCTTTCTAAAGCTACTTGGATCAATTGATGTGATTGGATTCTGGCCCAGGTACAAATCCTCCAGGTTTTCAAAATTGCTGAATGTATCTGAACCAATAGAACTTATCTTGTTATTAATTATATCGAGAAAGAGCAGGTTGTGCACATCAGCAAAAGAACTACTTGAGAGTTTGTCTAGGTGATTGTTTGACAAATCTAAGTACCTCAAATTAGGTATAACTTTGAAACTGAGTGAATCAAGCTGTTTTAGAGGGTTTCCATTTAATTTCAAAATCTTCAGAACTGGCATACAATGAAATGTGAAGGATGGGATGGTATGAATCAAGTTAAATTGAAGGTCCAAAACTATTAAGTACTTCATATTATCAAATGTTGGCAAAAGTTCCATTATTTGGTTCAAAGAGAGGTCCAATATTGAGAGTTGATTGTAAATTGTTGAGTTGGTTATAGCCTTGGATATAGCGTTTTTTGACATATTTAAAAACTTTGCATTCTCATGGCCTTGTGGAATCATGTCCAGACCTTGGTCCACACATGAGGCAGCACTACCGAAACAAAGACATCCTTTTGGACAGGAAATTGGATCACACAGAGCCTCATCATCCCCTGATAAAGGGCAGTGTATGATACCATCACATACATTCTCATCATGTACACATACATTGTCCTTAGCACATCTAAGTAAACCTTGACACTGTAGATGTTCACAACCATATTCATCGTCCCCATACAGGCAGTCTCTGACCCCATCACAGACTGCACTGTATGGGATGCAGTAACCTTGGGTACATTTGAACTGGTTTGTACATATGTATGATTTACAGTGAATCATTTGGTGAGCCCTAAGTGACTGATTGTATGATGCTAATTTATGCCGATCATAGAGGCAAATGCCAAGTTGGAGAAAACCATACCAGTCTGTTGAAAAATACACCATATTCTCCATTGATTTCTGGGATATTTTACCATTAGACAAAGTTTGTGACTGTATACCACAAGCTTCACCTTGAATCTCATCTGAACATGAATTTCCACAGTCACAATATCCATCTTGAACTTTAGAAGCTGGAATACACCCTCCCTCATCACACTGGTAATACAAATCTCCACAAGTACAATTGGACAGGTAGCACTGAGACCAACATTCATCAGCCCCAAAACATTTACTGAGACAATTGTGTTCATCTGATCCATCCTTGCAATCATTCTGACCATCACATACCCTATGTTGCACAATACAGGAACCATCAGTGCACATCCAATGTTGCTTGAGACAGTCTGACTTGTTTGCAAACTTATCATTGCAAGTAATACCCTTGAACTTTCTTGAACCATATGGACTATGGGCTAATATATACCCATACCCATACCCATACCATATGAACATTACCTCACCATTTATGATCAAGCTGCTAAAATTTGTGATCATACGGTCAAAACTTCTCATCTCAATCCGTCGTGGGATACAATCATTAGATATGTTTTGAATTGTGTCATGAATATTTACTACCCTTATACATCTCTTTGTTTCAATGCCAAACACCCAACCTTTAGGACACATTCTCACCAAATATTTGTTTGACTCAGGATTGGAAATTGTAGAGTTGCTTGTAAAACATTTAAACCAAACGTTTGGGAACTTTTTGGAGCAAGGTATGTTTACCCATGTATAATTCACTGCATCTATAAGTAGTTGTGCAACACAATCAAAGTCTGTTTTTACTGATGGCTGGATGGTCATTAAACTTTCAACCAAAATGTGATGACAAGTTTGTCTCCCAACAAATCTCTCTGTGTTTCTTAGATATGGATGAATAGCAAAGTTGTTAGGTGACACAGTATACTTTGATGCATTAATCCTCTGTTCATGCCAGTTAGTGTAGACCAGATGGGAATTGTAATTGTTGCTGTAAAGGTTGTAGATTCCATCCTGTGAAATGAAAACAGCTTGTTAAAATCGACACTATGAAGTATACATATTAACTATAGCAATAAAAGCAATATTTAGGAAGGAGCGGAGCCAAATGTTATGCAATTGTAAGAGAAGCTGATCTGTAGCTTTTCCTATAGAGACCACCCGCCTTTGTATGGATTCATACTACAGTGTTGATGTTTTATTTGTTATGGCCTCCCAGTTTACATAGTTCATGTACATTATGTCTTTGAAATAAAAACGACTATAATGTATTCAATAGTTTGAAATATGGATAAAATAGTTTGTCTCATGATCATGAATGGTTTTATACTGGTAATTATCAAATGATTAATGTATAGGCCTATTTTACATTCTTCTCTATAGGCTAAAACATATATATATAAAAAAAACACTGCAAAGCTATACATGTTCTTGTTAAATTTGTGGCTTGACCAAGGTCGGGTATTTGGTCAGGAACTCTCATCAACAAATCTCTCTGCACCATCTAGGCTCCATTTAGGGTGGGTGGCTCCATCTAGGGTGGGTGGCTCCATCTAGGGAAAGTGGCACTATAGTGGATGGAAGAGCGTAGCTGTCTAGTTGTGTCCTCAAATGTATTTTTCTGTGTGTGATTGTGGGCTGTGAGTAGGGTTAGAGGTTGGGTTGAGGTTGATTTGGGTTGTAATAAATGTTTATGTTTAAGTTGTGTTGTTGTGATTTTGTTGGTAGGGGTGTGTGTTTGTTGTCAGTGAGTGTTTTATGTGTTAGTTGTTGGGGGTATTTACATTTAGATATCTCTCTCTCTCTCTCTCTCTAGCACTCTGAAGTGGGTGTCTAGGGGAGGGGTTGTTTGGTATTGAAAAGTATGAAAAGGGTTATTATTGAGATTAAATACTGGTAATGGGAGGAGTAGGGGAGACGGGAAATGAGGGGGGGCAAGTAAAAGGGGGTGAAAAACATGTGTGTAATTGGGGGATGAGTGGAGTGAGTGTGTGTTGTGTGTGGTGGGAGGTTGAGACAAGTCAAGGAAGGGTTAATTGAGTGTGTGTTTGGGGGGGGGGGGGGGGGGATGACATGGGACGGGGCTGAGGAGCTATTATCCTAATTGGGGAACAATCTACTGATTTTTTACATAAATCGTGGAAGGCAAAGGGGGTGAAAATGGGTGAAATGGTGAAGTGGTGTGGTTGTGTGTGTTATGTATACATGTATGCATCCATGTATGTGTGTATGCATGCATGTATAGATAGATGTATGTACAGAGTTAGATGTATGTATGTGTTGCGATTCTTGCCTATGTTCTTTCCAATATCTGAGTGGCCATTGTTGCACATCTGTGTTTCAGCTCAGGCTTAATATTAATCGATATTAAATAATGATATTTCGTGATCATATAGGTTTACTTCCGTGAGAATAAATATATTATGAATATCGATAGCAGGAGATGGGAGGAAATGAACTAAAGCGACTGGATTATATTAAGGATAAAGGACCAAGGGTTGACATAGTCTATATTCCAAACGCAGCTCCAAAATATAACATCAAGAGTGAAATACTTCTTTGATATGTTCCCTTTATTCCTCCTTGTGTGTTGGGTTGAAGACCTTGCTCCTCAACCCGAATTAAGAACAGGTACATCGAGATAATGAATGATTTTCGACACAAGGTAACATTATGTTTGCAACATAAATCAGGAATAATGGAATAAATATAATAATCACATAAATACAAACTTGAGCATAAATAGAAGATTATGCAACAAGTATCATGGTTAAAGTCCGGATGGAATCAAATGAATAGTTAATTAATGATAAATTAATCACATTATATCAGCTGCCAGCATCGTCTTGGGTTGCAATGAATATCCTGGTGGGATCCGGAGGAACTACCTGGAGAAATCCGGAGACGGAGGTGCCCGGATCCGGAGCTACCCGGAGCTCAATGAAAATGTTCATATGTTCATATCTTCACATACTGGAATTGTTACATATGTATGTATGTATGTATGTATGTATGCATGCATGTATGTATCCATGTATGTATTTATGTGTGTATGTATACATGCATGAAAGTCATGTATACATGTACATCTATGTATCCATGTATACATGTATGTATGTGGGTCAGATTTTCAGAAAATGTACAATTTGCAGCTGTAAACATTTAGTAAATTCTACTAAAATAGGCTGTAATTTGGCCAATACTAGGTAAATTTGAGTATATTTGGCATTGCATTGATTCTAGCAATCTGTTTGGCTAGGTTGAACTGTATTTTGAACCTGATTTTCTTCTGAAATTTGGGTTATTTGAGAGGATTGGTGCAGGTGAATTGTACATTTTCTGAAAATCTGACCCATGTGTGTATGCCTGCATACATGTATACATATATGCATACATACATGTATCTCTCTCTATCTCTCTATGTAGTAGACTTGCTATTCATCCAAGTTTTAGATGGAAACGAGTCGGAAAATAGCAAAAATAAGCATATTCTAAATCCAGCTGCTTTGTTTTGAATTCGGCGAAACCTCTATTATCACCCTCCAAAGGAGTTGTGTACTAACTTCTGGTATTTGTTGCTCCTTTTTTAGCAGCCATCTGAAACCCAATGATGGCTTCGAAGTATGGAATAGTCCTATTCTTGGTATCCTGAAAGAATCAGGTCCTGGTATTTAGTTTAACTGACTTTAATAAATGGATTATTTATGTTGAAATTTCTGAGAAATGGTCTTTGCAGAAAAACGTCATGAATGCCCTAAGGGAACCCGATTTTTCCCGAGTCATGCCGTCCTTAAAATTACCCATCGGAATGAAATGATTACACTTTTCCAAATGTCCAAGTGTCCATATTTATTTTGGAATCAATTGGAAAAGGAGAAACGACAGAATCCATCACATTCCATTCCAGCCCCACTTCAATGAAGGGAAAAAATATAGCTTCAAATTAGCTTCTGAGATTTGCTGAAATGTGGTGGTGCCGCACTGTGTTACATTGCAAGTAGTGTTATAGTACAGATAGTGATACAGTGAAAGTGGTGTTACATTGCAAGTAGTGTTACAGTACTGTATCTCACTGTAACAACTGTAACACTACTGCACTGTAACACTACCTGCACTGTAACACTACCTGCACTGTAACACTACCTGCACTGTAACACTACCTGCACTGTAACACTACCAGCACTGTTATTTCTTTTGAAAATAAAACTGATTAAAAAAAAATATATAACACTACCTGCACTGTAACACTGCCTGCACTGTAACACTACTGCACTGTAACACTACCTGCACTTAACACTACCTGCACTGTAACACTACCTGCACTGTAACACTACCAGCACTGTAACACTACCAGCACTGTAACACTACCTGCACTGTAACACTACCTGCACTGTAACACTACCGGCACTGTAACACTACCTGCACTGTAACGCTGCCTGTACTGTAACACAACTTGAACTGTAGCACTACCTGCGTTGTAACACTTTCTGCACTGTAACACTACCTGCACTGTAATACTACCTGCATTGTAACACTATCTGCAGTGTAACACTACCAGCATTGTGAAACTACCTGCACTGTAGCACTACCTGCACTGTACATGTGCTATACTGTAACACATGTGCTGCACTGTAGCACATCTGCTCTACTGTAACACATGTGCTGCACCGTAACATAACATGTGCTCTACTGTAACACATGTGCTGCACTGTAACACATGTGCTGCACTGTAACACATCTGCTCTACTGTAACATATGTGCTGCATTGTAACACATGTGCTGCACTGTAACACATGTGCTCTACTGTAACACATGTGCTGCACTGTAACACATGTGCTGCACTGTAAACCATGTGCTCTACTGTAACACATGTGCTGCACTGTAACATAACATGTGCTCTACTGTAACACATGTGCTGCACTGTAACACATGTGCTGCAATGTAACACATGTGATCTACTGTAACACATGTGCTCTACTGTAACACATGTGTTGCACTGTAACACATGTACTCTACTGTAACACATGTGCTCTACAGTAACACATGTGCTGTACTGTAACACATGTGCTGCACTGTAACACATGTGCTGCACTGTAACACATGTGCTGCACTGTAACACATGTGCTGCACTGTAACACATGTGCTGCACTGTAACACATGTGCTCTACTCTAACACATGTGCTGCACTGTAACACATGTGCTGCACTGTAACACATGTGCTGCACTGTAACACATGTGCTGCACTGTAACACATGTGCTGCACTGTAACACATGTGCTGCACTGTAACACATTTGCAGCACTGTAACACGTGTGCTGCACTGTAACACATGTGCTGCACTGTAACACATGTGCTGCACTGTAACAAATGTGCTGCACTGTAACACGTGTGCTGCACTGTAACACATGTGCTGCACTGTAACACATGTGCTGCATTGTAACACTTGTGCTGCACTGTAACACATGTGCTGCACTGTAACACTTGTGCTGCACTGTAACACATGTGCTGCACTGTAACACTTGTGCTGCACTGTAACACATGTGCTGCATTGTAACACATGTGATAGATATGTAGAGCTGCCAATTGTACATTTTCTGAAAATCTGACCCATTTTTCTCCATGGCACAATGTAGGAACAATTCCTTTTTGATTTGTATCTTTGGCCAAGCTTCTTATTTCAAGACTATTGAGTTTGTGGTGTTCAACCTGTGTTTTATACTGGTCACAACTTCTTGTTTGTGGCATGCTTTGGTATTAGTTCTTTTTAACTTAGCATAAAATGTCAGTAGGTTGTCTAGATCTAAAGTAGTGATGGAGAAGATGATGAGGACTAGATAAGAGAGTGATGCCATGTCTACCACATAGATAACAACAAATAAGGCCAAATTGATGCTCCATCCACAAACTGCAATTAATGGATGCATGAAAAGTACTGCAAACTTTCTCTTCTCCTTTGTGCCAAAGTGTCTTCCACTATCCTCCCTTATAGTTTTTGTTGTCTTCATTGAAACCCAGTTCAAGGAAATGGTTACAATTGAAATAGAAATCATGAAAACACTCACTACCAAAGTGAATACCCAATCATATGTATTGGCCACGTGTGTGAATAAACAGTCAGCATTTAAGTCCTCACGCTGCACTGCAATGATATACTGTGCAGAGGAGAGCAACGAGGAGACAGTATAAACAATCATTACCTTGGTTAACAAGATGTTTGTGGCATTCTTGTGTAGACTGAGAGGGTTGTGTATAAACAAATATTTCTCAACGGAAAAAACAAGTGTCAATATGACGTTACTGTATTGGGAGTTGAAAAGAAAGAACCTGAGCAAATAGCATAGTTTCCCTTTTCTCCACTCAGTCTTTTCATTTAACATCCTAGGGTCTTCCCTCATGTCTTGATATATGAGGATAATTAGATAAGCTGCTAACATGAATTTACAAACGATATAGGTCAATCCCTCAACACAACTGAAGTCAAATATGTGCCCCATGTATATTGTGTATATCAAATGCATTATCATACAGATTGTGCATCCCAAGATAAGAGTGGTTAATGTTAGATACACAAGCCTTATACTATGGTTCAGGACAACTGAGCATTGCTTGTCCCATGACTGGTCACACCCTCTAACATTCTTATTCACAAAGCAACACCATTTCACTGATGGCAATTCCACCTTAACTAACTTATGTAGCTTTCTAAAGCTACTTGGATCAATTGATGTGATTGGATTCTGGCCCAGGTACAAATCCTCCAGGTTTTCAAAATTGCTGAATGTATCTGAACCAATAGAACTTATCTTGTTATTAGTTATATCGAGAAAGAGCAGGTTGTGCACATCAGCAAAAGAACTACTTGAGAGTTTGTCTAGGTGATTGTTTGACAAATCTAAGTACCTCAAATTAGGTATAACTTTGAAACTGAGTGAATCAAGCTGTTTTAGAGGGTTTCCATTTAATTTCAAAATCTTCAGAACTGGCATACAATGAAATGTGAAGGATGGGATGGTATGAATCAAGTTAAATTGAAGGTCCAAAACTATTAAGTGCTTCATATTATCAAATGTTGGCAAAAG
Source organism: Sthenelais limicola (assembly GCA_942159475.1). NCBI lineage: Eukaryota > Metazoa > Annelida > Polychaeta > Phyllodocida > Sigalionidae > Sthenelais > Sthenelais limicola. The sequence goes on along the minus strand of OW804094.1, from coordinate 155,903,755 downwards.
TTGCATTATTTGGTTCAAAGAGAGGTCCAATATTGAGAGTTGATTGTAAATTGTTGAGTTGGTTATAGCCTTGGATATAGCGTTTTTTGACATATTTAAAAACTTTGCATTCTCAAGGCCTTGTGGAATCATGTCCAGACCTTGGTCCACACATGAGGCAGCACTACCGAAACAAAGACATCCTTTTGGACAGGAAATTGGATCACACAGAGCCTCATCATCCCCTGATAAAGGGCAGTGTATGATACCATCACATACATTCTCATCATGTACACATACATTGTCCTTAGCACATCTAAGTAAACCTTGACACTGTAGATGTTCACAACCATATTCATCGTCCCCATACAGGCAGTCTCTGACCCCATCACAGACTGCACTGTATGGGATGCAGTAACCTTGGGTACATTTGAACTGGTTTGTACATATGTATGATTTACAGTGAATCATTTGGTGAGCCCTAAGTGACTGATTGTATGATGCTAATTTATGCCGATCATAGAGGCAAATGCCAAGTTGGAGAAAACCATACCAGTCTGTTGAAAAATACACCATATTCTCCATTGATTTCTGGGATATTTTACCATTAGACAAAGTTTGTGACTGTATACCACAAGCTTCACCTTGAATCTCATCTGAACATGAATTTCCACAGTCACAATATCCATCTTGAACTTTAGAAGCTGGAATACACCCTCCCTCATCACACTGGTAATACAAATCTCCACAAGTACAATTGGGCAGGTAGCACTGAGACCAACATTCATCAGCCCCAGAACATTTACTGAGACAATTGTGTTCATCTGATCCATCCTTGCAATCATTCTGACCATCACATACCCTATGTTGCACAATGCAGGAACCATCAGTGCACATCCAATGTTGCTTGAGACAGTCTGACTTGTTTGCAAACTTATCATTGCAAGCAATACCCTTGAACTTCTTTCTTGAACCATATGGACTATGGGCTAATATATACCCATACCCATACCCATACCGTATGAACATTACCTCACCATTTATGATCAAGATGCTAAAATTTGTGATCATACGGTCAAAACTTCTCATCTCAATCCGTCGTGGGATACAATCATTAGATATGTTTTGAATTGTGTCATGAATATTTACTACCCTTATACATCTCTTTGTTTCAATGCCAAACACCCAACCTTTAGGACACATTCTCCCCAAATATTTGTTTGACTCAAGATTGGAAGTTGTGGAGTTGCTTGTAAAACATTTAAACCAAACATTTGGGAACTTTTTGGAGCAAGGTATGTTTACCCATGTATAATTCACTGCATCTATAAGTAGTTGTGCCACACAATCAAAGTCTGTTTTTACTGATGGCTGGATGGTCATCAAACTTTCAACCAAAAGGTGATGAGAAGTTTGTCTCCGAACAAATCTCTCTGTGTTTCTTAGATATGGATGAATAGCAAAGTTGTTAGGTGACACAGTATACATTGATGCATTAATCCTCTGTTCATGCCAGTTAGTGTAGACCAGATGGGAATTGTAATTGTTGCTGTAAAGGTTGTAGATTCCATCCTGTGAAATGAAAACAGCTTGTTAAAATCGACACTATGAAGTATACATATTAACTATAGCAATAAAAGCAATATTTAGGAAGGAGCGGAGCCAAATGTTATGCAATTGTAAGAGAAGCTGATCTGTAGCTTTTCCTATAGAGACCACCAGCCTTTGTATGGGTTCATACTACATTGTTGATGTTTTATTTGTTATGGCCTCCCAGGTTACATAGTTCATGTACAGTAGTTACTATAATGTATTCAATAGTTTGAAATATGGATAAAATAGTTTGTCTCATGATCATGAATGGTTTTATACTGGTAATTATCAAATGATTAATGTATAGGCCTATTTTACATTCTTCTCTATAGGCTAAAACATATATATATATAAAAAACACTGCAAAGCTATACATGTTCTTGTTAAATTTGTGGCTTGACCAAGGTCGGGTATTTGGTCAGGAACTCTCGTCAACAAATCTCTCTGCACCATCTAGGCTCCATCTAGGGTGGGTGGCTCCATCTAGGGTGGGTGGCTCCATCTAGGGAAAGTGGCACTATAGTGGATGGAAGAGCGTAGCTGTCTAGTTGTGTCCCCAAAAGTATTTTTCTGTGTGTGATTGTGGGCTGTGAGTAGGGTTAGAGGTTGGGTTGAGGTTGATTTGGGTTGTAATAAATGTTTATGTTTAAGTTGTGTTGTTGTGATTTTGTTGGTAGGGGTGTGTGTTTGTTGTCAGTGAGTGTTTTATGTGTTGGTTGTTGGGGGTATTTACATTTAGATATCTCTCTCTCTCTCTCTCTCTAGCACTCTGAAGTGGGTGTCTAGGGGAGAGGTTGTTTGGTATTGAAAAGTATGAAAAGGGTTATTATTGAGATTAAATACTGGTAATGGGAGGAGTAGGGGAGACGGAAAATGAGGTTGGGGGGGGGCAAGTAAAAGGGGGTGAAAAACATGTGTGTAATTGGGGGATGAGTGGAGTGAGTGTGTGTTGTGTGTGGTGGGGGGTTGAGACAAGTCAAGGAAGGGTTAATTGAGTGTGTGTGGGGCGGGGGGGGGGGATGACATGGGACGGGGCTGAGGAGCTATTATCCTAATTGGGGAACAATCTACTGATTTTTCACATAAATCGTGAAAGGCAAACGGGGTGAAAATGGGTGAAATGGTGAAGTGGTGTGTTTGTGTGTGTTATGTATACATGTATGCATCCATGTATGTGTGTATGCATGCATGTATAGATAGATGTATGTATGGAGTTAGATGTATGTATGTGTTGCGATTCTTGCCTATGTTCTTTCCAATATCTGAGTGGCCATCGTTGCACATCTGTGTTTCAGCTCTGGCTTAATATTAATCGATATTAAATAATGATATTTCGTGATCATATAGGTTTACTTCCGCGAGAATAAATATATTATGAATATTGATAGCAGGAGATGGGAGGAAAGGAACTAAAGCGACTGGATTATATTAAGGATAAAGGACCAAGGGTTGACATAGTCTATATTCCAAACGCAGCTCCGAAATATAACATCAAGAGTGAAATACTTCTTTCATATGTTCCCTTTATTGAATGATAATGAATGATTTTCAACACAAGGTAACATTATGTTTGCAACATAAATCAGGAATAATGGAATAAATATAATAATCACATAAATACAAACTTGAGCATAAGTTGCATAAGGTGCCCGGATCCCGAGCTACCCGGAGCTCAATGGAAATGTTCATATGTTCAAATCTTCACATACAGGAATTGTTACATATGTATGTATGTATGCATGCATGCATGTATGTATGTATCCATGTATGTATTTATGCGTGTATGCATACATGCATGAAAGTCATGTATACATGTACATGTATGTATCCATGTATGCATGTATGTATGTGGGTCAGATTTTCAGAAAATGTACAATTTGCAGCTGTAAACATTTAGTAAATTCTACTAAAATAGGCTGTAATTTGGCCAATACTAGGTAAATTCGAGTATATTTGGCATTGCATTGATTCTAGCAATCTGTTTGGCTAGGTTGAACTGTATTTTGAACCTTATTTTCGTCTGAAATTTGGGTTATTTGAGAGGATTGGTGCAGGTGAATTGTACATTTTCTGAAAATCTGACTCATGTGTGTATGCCTGCATACATGTATGCATACATACATGTATCTCTCTCTCTCTCTCTCTCTCTCTCTATCTAGTAGACTTGATATTCATCCAAATTTTAGATGGAAACGAGTCAGAAAATAACAAAAATAAGCATATTCCAAATCCAGCTGCTTTGTTTTGAATTCGGCGAAACCTCTATTATCACCCTCCAAAGGAGTTGTGTACTAACTTCTGGTATTTGTTGCTCCTTTTTTAGCAGCCATCTGAAACCCAATGATGGCTTCGAAGTATGGAATAGTCCTATTCTTGGTATCCTGAAAGAATCAGGTCCTGGTATTTAGTTTAACTGACTTTAATAAAGGGATTATTTATGTTGAAATTTCTGAGAAATGATCTTTGCAGAAAAACGTCATGAATGCCCTAAGGGAACCCGATTTTGCCTGAGTCGTGCCGTCCCTAAAATTAACCATCTGAATGAAATGATTACACTTTTCCAAATGTCCAAGTGTCTACTTTACCCATATTTATTTTGGAATCAATTGGAAAAGGAGAAAGGACAGAATCCATCACATTCCACTCCAGCCCCACTTCAATGAAGGGAAAAAATATAGCTTCAAATTAGCTTCTGAGATTTGCTGAAATGTGGTGGTGCCGCACTGTGTTACATTGCAAGTAGTGTTACAGTACAGATAGTGATACAGTGAAAGTGGTGTTACAGTGCAAGTAGTGTTACAGTACTGTATCTCACTGTAACAACTGTAACACTACTGCACTGTAACACTATCTTAATATAACACTACCTGCACTGTAACACTACTTGAACTGTAACACTACTTGAACTGTAACACTACTTGAACTGTAACACTGCACTGTAACACTACTTGAACTGTAACACTACTTGCACTGTAACACTACTTGAACTGTAACACTACTTGAACTGTAACACTACTTGAACTGTAACACTACTTGCACTGTAACACTACTTGCACTGTAACACTACCTGCACTGTAACACTACTGCACTGTTGCACTACTTGCACTGTAACACTACCTGCACTGTAACACTACTTCAACTGTAACACTACTTCAACTGTAACACTACTTCAACTGTAACACTACTTCAACTGTAACACTACCTGCACTGTAACACTACCTGCACTGTAACACTACCTGCACTGTAACACATGTGCTGCACTGTAGCACATGTGCTCTACTGTAACACATGTGCTCTACTGTAACACATGTGATCTACTGTAGCACATGTCATGTACTGTAACACATGTGCTCTACTGTAACACATGTGCTGCACTGTAACACATGTGCTCTACTGTAACACATGTGCTGCACTGTAACACATGTGCTGTACTGTATCACATGTGCTCTACTGTAACTCTACTGCAACACATGTGCTCTACTGTAACACATGTGCTCTACTGTGACATATGTGCTGCACTGTAACACATGTGCTCTACTGTAACACTTGTGCTCTACTGTAACACATGTGCTCTACTGTAACACATGTGCTGCACTGTAACACATGTGCTGCACTGTAACACATGTGCTGCACTGTAACACATGTGCTGCACTGTAACACATGTGCTGTACTGTATCACATGTGCTCTACTGTAACTCTACTGCAACACATGTGCTCTACTGTAACACATGTGCTCTACTGTAACACATGTGTTCTACTGTAACACATGTGCTCTACTGTAACACATGTGCTCTACTGTAACACATGTGCTGCACTGTAACACATGTACTGCACTGTATCACATGTGCTCTACTATAACATATGTGCTGCACTGTAACACATGTGCTGCACTGTAACACATGTGCTCTACTGTGACACATATTCTCTACTGTAACACATGTGCTGTACTGTAACACATGTGCTCTACTGTTACACATGTGCATTACTTAATACATGTGCTGCTGTACTGTAACACATGTGCTGTACTTTAACACATGTGCTGTACTTTAACACATATGCTCTACTGTAACACATGTGCTGTACTGTAACTTATGTGCTCTACTGTTACACATGTGCTGCTGTAATGTAACACATGTGCTCTACTGTAACACATGTGCTCTACTGTTACACATGTGCTCTACTGTTACACATGTGCTCTACTGTTACACATGTGCTCTACTTAATACATGTGCTGCTGTACTGTTACACATGTGCTGTACTGTAACACATGTGCTGCACTGTAACACATGTGCTCTACTCTAACACATGTGCTGCACTGTAACACATGTGCTCTACTCTAACACATGTGCTCTACTCTAACACATGTGCGGCACTGAAACACATGTGCTGTACTGTAACATATGTTCCCTTCTGTAACACATGTGCTCTACTGTAACACATGTGCTCTACTGTAACACATATGCTCTACTGTAACACATGTGCTGCTCTACTGTAACACATGTGCTCTACTGTAACACATGTGCTGTACTGTAACACATGTGCTCTACTGTAACACATGTGCTCTACTGTAACACTTGTGCTGCACTGTAACACATGTGCTGCACTGTAACACATGTGCTCTACTGTAACACATGTGCTCTACTGTAACACATGTGCTCTACTGTTACACATGTGCTCTACTGTAACACATTTTCTCTACTGTAACACATGTCCTCTACTGTTACACATGTTCTCTACTGTAACACATGTGCTGCACTGTAACACATTTGCTCTACTCTAACACATTTGCTCTACTGTAACACATGTGCTGCACTGTAACACATGTTCTCTACTGTAACACATGTGCTGCACTGTAACACATTTGCTCTACTCTAACACATTTGCTCTACTGTAACACATGTGCTGCACTGTAACACATGTTCTCTACTGTAACACATGTGCTGCACTGTAACACATTTGCTCTACTCTAACACATTTGCTCTACTGTAACACATGTGCTGCACTGTAACACATGTTCTCTACTGTAACACATGTGCTCTACTGAAACACATGTGCTCTACTGAAACACATGTGCTCTACTGTAACACATGTGCTCTACTGTAACACTTGTGCTGCACTGTAACACTTGTGATAGATATGTAGAGCTGCCAATTGTACATTTTCTGAAAATCTGATTCATTTCTCTCCATGGCACAATGTAGGAACAATTTGTTTTTGATTTTTATCTTTGGCCAAGCTTCTTATTTCAAGACTATTGAGTTTGTGGTGTTCAACCTGTGTTTTATACTGGTCACAACTTCTTGTTTGTGGCATGCTTTGGTATTAGTTCTTTTTAACTTAGCATAAAATGTCAGTAGGTTGTCTAGATCTAAAGTAGTGATGGAGAAGATGATGAGGACTAGATAAGAGAGTGATGCCATGTCTACCACATAGATAACAACAAATAAGGCCAAATTGATGCTCCATCCACAAACTGCAATTAATGGATGCATGAAAAGTACTGCAAACTTTCTCTTCTCCTTTGTGCCAAAGTGTCTTCCACTATCCTCCCTTATAGTTTTTGTTGTCTTCATTGAAACCCAGTTCAAGGAAATGGTTACAATTGAAATAGAAATCATGAAAACACTCACTACCAAAGTGAATACCCAATCATATGCATTGGCCACGTGTGTGAATAAACAGTCAGCATTTAAGTCCTCACGCTGCACTGCAATGAAATACTGTGCAGAGGAGAGCAATGAGGAGACACTATAAACAATCATTACCTTGGTTAACAAGATGTTTGTGGCATTCTTGTGTAGACTGAGAGGGTTGTGTATAAACAAATATTTCTCAACGGAAAAAACAAGTGTCAATATGACGTTACTGTATTGGGAGTTGAAAAGAAAGAACCTGAGCAAATAGCATAGTTTCCCTTTTCTCCACTCAGTCTTTTCATTTAACATCCTAGGGTCTTCCCTCATGTCTTGATATATGAGGATAATTAGATAAGCTGTTAACATGAATTTACAAACGATATAGGTCAATCCCTCAACACAACTGAAGTCAAATATGTGCCCCATGTATATTGTGTATATCAAATGCATTATCATACAGATTGTGCATCCCAAGATAAGAGTGGTTAATGTTAGATACACAAGCCTTATACTATGGTTTGGGACAACTGAGCATTGCTTGTCCCATGACTGGTCACACCCTCTAACATTCTTATTCACAAAGCAACACCATTTCACTGATGGTAATTCCACCTTAACTAACTTATGTAGCTTTCTAAAGCTACTTGGATCAATTGATGTGATTGGATTCTGGCCCAGGTACAAATCCTCCAGGTTTTCAAAATTGCTGAATGTATCTGAACCAATAGAACTTATCTTGTTATTAGTTATATCGAGAAAGAGCAGGTTGTGCACATCAGCAAAAGAACTACTTGAGAGTTTGTCTAGGTGATTGTTTGACAAATCTAAGTACCTCAAATTAGGTATAACTTTGAAACTGAGTGAATCAAGCTGTTTTAGAGGGTTTCCATTTAATTTCAAAATCTTCAGAACTGGCATACAATGAAATGTGAAGGATGGGATGGTATGAATCAAGTTAAATTGAAGGTCCAAAACTATTAAGTACTTCATATTATCAAATGTTGGCAAAAGTTCCATTATTTGGTTCAAAGAGAGGTCCAATATTGAGAGTTGATTGTAAATTGTTGAGTTGGTTATAGCCTTGGATATAGCGTTTTTTGACATATTTAAAAACTTTGCATTCTCAAGGCCTTGTGGAATCATGTCCAGACCTTGGTCCACACATGAGGCAGCACTACCGAAACAAAGACATCCTTTTGGACAGGAAATTGGATCACACAGAGCCTCATCATCCCCTGATAAAGGGCAGTGTATGATACCATCACATACATTCTCATCATGTACACATACATTGTCCTTAGCACATCTAAGTAAACCTTGACACTGTAGATGTTCACAACCATATTCATCGTCCCCATACAGGCAGTCTCTGACCCCATCACAGACTGCACTGTATGGGATGCAGTAACCTTGGGTACATTTGAACTGGTTTGTACATATGTATGATTTACAGTGAATCATTTGGTGAGCCCTAAGTGACTGATTGTATGATGCTAATTTATGCCGATCATAGAGGCAAATGCCAAGTTGGAGAAAACCATACCAGTCTGTTGAAAAATACACCATATTCTCCATTGATTTCTGGGATATTTTACCATTAGACAAAGTTTCTGACTGTATACCACAAGCTTCACCTTGAATCTCATCTGAACATGAATTTCCACAGTCACAATATCCATCTTGAACTTTAGAAGCTGGAATACACCCTCCCTCATCACACTGGTAATACAAATCTCCACAAGTACAATTGGACAGGTAGCACTGAGACCAACATTCATCAGCCCCAAAACATTTACTGAGACAATTGTGTTCATCTGATCCATCCTTGCAATCATTCTGACCATCACATACCCTATGTTGCACAATACAGGAACCATCAGTGCACATCCAATGTTGCTTGAGACAGTCTGACTTGTTTGCAAACTTATCATTGCAAGTAATACCCTTGAACTTTCTTGAACCATATGGACTATGGGCTAATATATACCCATACCCATACCCATACCGTATGAACATTACCTCACCATTTATGATCAAGCTGCTAAAATTTGTGATCATACGGTCAAAACTTCTCATCTCAATCCGTCGTGGGATACAATCATTAGATATGTTTTGAATTGTGTCATGAATATTTACTACCCTTATACATCTCTTTGTTTTAATGCCAAACACCCAACCTTTAGGACACATTCTCCCCAAATATTTGTTTGACTCAAGATTGGAAGTTGTGGAGTTGCTTGTAAAACATTTAAACCAAACATTTGGGAACTTTTTAGAGCAAGGTATGTTTACCCATGTATAATTCACTGCATCTATAAGTAGTTGTGCAACACAATCAAAGTCTGTTTTTACTGATGGCTGGATGGTCATCAAACTTTCAACCAAAATGTGATGAGAAGTTTGTCTCCGAACAAATCTCTCTGTGTTTCTTAGATATGGATGAATAGCAAAGTTGTTAGGTGACACAGTATACATTGATGCATTAATCCTCTGTTCATGCCAGTTAGTGTAGACCAGATGGGAATTGTAATTGTTGCTGTAAAGGTTGTAGATTCCATCCTGTGAAATGAAAACAGCTTGTTAAAATCGACACTATGAAGTATACATATTAACTATAGCAATAAAGGCAATATTTAGGAAGGAGCAGAGCCAAATGTTATGCAATTGTAAGAGAAGCTGATCTGTAGCTTTTTCTATAGAGACCACCAGCCTTTGTATGGGTTCATACTACATTGTTGATGTTTTATTTGTTATGGCCTCCCAGGTTACATAGTTCATGTACAGTAGTTACTATAATGTATTCAATAGTTTGAAATATGGATAAAATAGTTTGTCTCATGATCATGAATGGTTTTATACTGGTAATTATCAAATGATTAATGTATAGGCCTATTTTACATTCTTCTCTATAGGCTAAAACATATATATATACAAAAAACACTACAAAGCTATACATGTTCTTGTTAAATTTGTGGCTTGACCAAGGTCGGGTATTTGGTCAGGAACTCTCGTCAACAAATCTCTCTGCACCATCTAGGCTCCATCTAGGGTGGGTGGCTCCATCTAGGGTGGGTGGCTCCATCTAGGGAAAGTGGCACTATAGTGGATGGAAGAGCGTAGCTGTCTAGTTGTGTCCCCAAAAGTATTTTTCTGTGTGTGATTGTGGGCTGTGAGTAGGGTTAGAGGTTGGGTTGAGGTTGATTTGGGTTGTAATAAATGTTTATGTTTAAGTTGTGTTGTTGTGATTTTGTTGGTAGGGGTGTGTGTTTGTTGTCAGTGAGTGTTTTATGTGGTGGTTGTTGGGGGTATTTACATTTAGATATCTCTCTCTCTCTCTCTCTCTAGCACTCTGAAGTGGGTGTCTAGGGGAGGGGTTGTTTGGTATTGAAAAGTATGAAAAGGGTTATTATTGAGATTAAATACTGGTAATGGGAGGAGTAGGGGAGACGGAAAATGAGGTTGGGGGGGGGCAAGTAAAAGGGGGTGAAAAACATGTGTGTAATTGGGGGATGAGTGGAGTGAGTGTGTGTTGTGTGTGGTGGGAGGTTGAGACGAGTCAAGGAAGGGTTAATTGAGTGTGTGTGTGTGGGGGGGGATGACATGGGACGGGGCTGAGGAGCTATTATCCTAATTGGGGAACAATCTACTGATTTTTCACATAAATCGTGGAAGGCAAAGGGGGTGAAAATGGGTGAAATGGTGAAGTGGTGTGGTTGTGTGTGTTATGTATACATGTATGCATCCATGTATGTGTGTATGCATGCATGTATAGATAGATGTATGTACAGAGTTAGATGTATGTATGTGTTGTGATTCTTGCCTATGTTCTTTCCAATATCTGAGTGGCCATCGTTGCACATCTGTGTTTCAGCTCTGGCTTAATATTAATCGATATTAAATAATGATATTTCGTGATCATATAGGTTTACTTCCGCGAGAATAAATATATTATGAATATTGATAGCAGGAGATGGGAGGAAAGGAACTAAAGCGACTGGATTATATTAAGGATAAAGGACCAAGGGTTGACATAGTCTATATTCCAAACGCAGCTCCGAAATATAACATCAAGAGTGAAATACTTCTTTCATATGTTCCCTTTATTCCTCCTTGTGTGTTGGGTTGAAGCCCTTGCTCCTCAACCGATTTAAGAACAGGTACATCGAGATAATGAATGATTTTCAACACAAGGTAACATTATGTTTGCAACATAAATCAGGAATAATGGAATAAATATAATAATCACATAAATACAAACTTGAGCATAGAAAATAGAAGATTATGCAACAAGTATCATGGTTAAAGTCCGAATGGAATCAAATGAATAGTTAATTAATGATAAATTAATCACATTACATCAGCTGCCAATATCGTCTTGGGTTGCAATAAATATCCTGGTGGGATCCGGAGGAACTACCTGGAGAAATCCGGAGACGGAGGTGCCCGGATCCGGAGCTACCCGGAGCTCAATGGAAATGTTCATATGTTCAAATCTTCACATACAGGAATTGTTACATATGTATGTATGTATGCATGCATGTATGTATGTATCCATGTATGTATTTATGCGTGTATGTATACATGCATGAAAGTCATGTATACATGTACATGTATGTATCCATGTATGCATGTATGTATGTGGGTCAGATTTTCAGAAAATGTACAATTTGCAGCTGTAAACATTTAGTAAATTCTACTAAAATAGGCTGTAATTTGGCCAATACTAGGTAAATTCGAGTGCATTTGGCATTGCATTGATTCTAGCAATCTGTTTGGCTAGGTTGAACTGTATTTTGAACCTTATTTTCGTCTGAAATTTGGGTTATTTGAGAGGATTGGTGCAGGTGAATTGTACATTTTCTGAAAATCTGACCCATGTGTGTATGCCTGCATACATGTATGCATACATACATGTATCTCTCTCTCTCTATCTAGTAGACTTGATATTCATCCAAATTTTAGATGGAAACGAGTCAGAAAATAACAAAAATAAGCATATTCCAAATCCAGCTGCTTTGTTTTGAATTCGGCGAAACCTCTATTATCACCCTCCAAAGGATTTGTGTACTAACTTCAGGTATTTGTTGCTCCTTTTTTAGCAGCCATCTGAAACCCAATGATGGCTTCGAAGTATGGAATAGTCCGATTCTTGGTATCATGTGTTACAGTACTTTATCTCACTGTAACAACTGTAACACTACTGCACTGTAACACTATCTTAATATAACACTACCTGCACTGTAACACTACTTGAACTGTAACACTACCTGCACTGTAACACTACCTGCACTGTAACACATGTGCTCCACTGTAACACATGTGCTCCACTGTAACACATGTGATCTGTAACACATGTGCTCTACTGTAACACATGTGCTCTACTGTAACACATGTGCTCTACTGTAACACATGTGCTCTACTGTAACACATGTGCTCTACTGTAACACATGTGCTCTACTGTAACACATGTGCTCTACTGTAACACATGTGCTGCACTGTAACACATGTGCTCTACTGTAACACATGTGTTCTACTATAACACATGTGCTCTAATGTAACACATGTGCTCTAATGTAACACATGTGCTGCATTGTAACACATGTGCTGCACTGTAACACATGTGCTCTACTGTAACACATGTGCTCTACTGTAACACATGTGCTGCACTGTAACACATGTGCTCTACTGTAACACATGTGCTGCACGGTAACACATGTGCTGCACTGTAACACATGTGCTCTACTGTAACACATGTGCTCTACTGTAACACATGTGCTCTACTGTAACACATGTGCTCTACTGTAACACATGTGCTCTACTGTAACACATGTGCTCTACTGTAACACATGTGCTCTACTGTAACACATGTGCTCTAATGTAACACATGTGCTCTACTGTAACACATGTGCTGCATTGTAACACATTTGCTGCTCTGTAACACATGGGCTGCACTGTAACACATGGGCTGCACTGTAACACATGTGCTCTACTGTAACACATGTGCCGCATTGTAACACATGTGCCGCATTGTAACACATGTGCTCTACTGTAACACATGTGCTGCATTGTAACACATGTGCTGCTCTGTAACACATGGGCTGCACTGTAACACATGTGCTCTACTGTAACACATGTGCTGCATTGTAACACATGTGCGGCACTGTAACACATGTGCTGTACTGTAACACATGTGCTTTACTGTAACACATGTGCTCTACTGTAACACATGTGCTGCACTGTCTACTGTAACACATGGGCTGTACTGTAACACATGTGCCGCCCTGTAACACATGTGCTCTACTGTAACACATGTGTTCTACTGTAACACATGTGCTCTACTGTAACACATGTGCTCTACTGTAACACATGGGCTGTACTGTAACACATGGGCTGCACTGTAACACATGTGCTCTACTGTAACACATGTGTTCTACTGTAACACATGTGCTCTACTGTAACCCATGTGCTCTACTCTAACACATGTGCTCTATTGTAACACATGTGCTGCATTGTAACACATGTGCTGTACTGGAACACATGTGCTCTACTGTAACACATGTGCTCTACTGTAACACATGTGCTGCACTGTAACTCATGTGCTGCTCTATAACACATGTGTTACACTGTAACACATCTGCTGCACTGTAACACATGTGCTGCACTGTAACACATGTGCTCTACTGTAACACATGTGCTCTACTGTAACACATGTGCTGCACTGTAACACATGTGCTCTACTGTAACACATGTGCTGCACTGTAACACATGTGCTCTACTGTAACACATGTGTTCTACTATAACACATGTGCTCTACTGTAACACATGTGCTCTAATGTAACACATGTGCTGCACTGTAACACATGTGCTGCACTGTAACACATGTGTTCTACTATAACACATGTGCTCTAATGTAACACATGTGCTCTAATGTAACACATGTGCTGCATTGTAACACATGTGCTGCACTGTAACACATGTGCTCTACTGTAACACATGTGCTCTACTGTAACACATGTGCTGCACTGTAACACATGTGCTCTACTGTAACACATGTGCTGCACGGTAACACATGTGCTGCACTGTAACACATGTGCTCTAATGTAACACATGTGCTCTACCGTAACACATGTGCTGCACTGTAACACATGTGCTCTACTGTAACACATGTGCTCTACTGTAACACATGTGCTCTACTGTAACACATGTGCTCTACTGTAACACATGTGCTCTAATGTAACACATGTGCTCTACTGTAACACATGTGCTGCATTGTAACACATGTGCTGCTCTGTAACACATGGGCTGCACTGTAACACATGGGCTGCACTGTAACACATGTGCTCTACTGTAACACATGTGCCGCATTGTAACACATGTGCCGCATTGTAACACATGTGCTCTACTGTAACACATGTGCTGTACTGGAACACATGTGCTGCACTGTAACACATGTGCTGCACTGTAACACATGTGCTCTACTGTAACACATGTGCTCTAATGTAACACATGTGCTCTAATGTAACACATGTGCTGCATTGTAACACATGTGCTGCTCTGTAACACATGTGCTGTACTGTAACACATGTGCTGCACTGTAACACATGTGCTGCACTGTAACACATGTGCTCTACTGTAACACATGTGCTCTACCGTAACATGTGATGTACTCTAACACATGTGCTGCTCTGTAACACATGTGCTCTACTGTAACACATGTGCTCTACTGTAACACATGTGCTGCACTGTAATACATGTGCTGCACTGTAACACATCTGCTCTACTGTAACACATGTGATCTACTGTAACACATGTGCTGCACTGTAATACATGTGCTGCACTGTAACACATCTGCTCTACTGTAACACATGTGATCTACTGTAACACATGTGATCTACTGTAACACATGTGCTCTACTGTAACACATGTGCTGCATTGTAATACATGTGCTACACTGTAACACATGTGCTGCACTGTAACACATGTGCTGCACTGTAACACATGTGCTCTACTGTAACACATGTGCTGCACTGTAACACATGTGCTCTACTGTAACACATGTGCTCTACTGTAACACATGTGCTCTATTGTAACACATGTGCTGCATTGTAACACATGTGCTGTACTGGAACACATGCTCTATAACACATGTGTTACACTGTAACACATGTGCTGCACTGTAACACATCTGCTGTACTGTAACACATGTGCTGTACTGTAACACATGTGCTGCACTGTAACACATGTGCTGCACTGTAACACATGTGCTGCACTGTAACACATGTGCTCTACTGTAACACATGTGCTCTTCTGTAACACATGTGTCCTACTGTAACACATGTGCTCTATTGTAACACATGTGCTGCATTGTAACACATGTGCTGTACTGGAACACATGTGCTGCACTGTAACACATGTGCTCTACTGTAACACATGTGCTGCATTGTAACACATGTGCTGTACTCTAACACATGTGCTCTACTGTAGCACATGTGCTGCACTGTAACACATGTGCTGCACTGTAACACATGTGATCTGTAACACATGTGCTCTACTGTAACACATCTGTTCTACTGTGACACATGTGCTCTACTGTTACACATGTGCTCTACTGTAACACTTGTGCCGCACTGTAACACTTGTGCCGCACTGTAACACATGTGCCGCACTGTAACACATGTGCTGCACTGTAACACATGTGCTGCACTGTAACACTTGTGCTGCACTGTAACACTTGTGCTGCACTGTAACACATGTGCTGCATTGTACTACATGTGATAGATATGTAGAGCTGCCAACTGTACATTTTCTGAAAATCTGACCCATTTCTCTCCATGGCACAATGTAGGAACAATTTGTTTTTGATTTGTATCTTTGGCCAAGCTTCTTATTTCAAGACTATTGAGTTTGTGGTGTTCAACCTGTGTTTTATACTGGTCACAACTTCTTGTTTGTGGCATGCTTTGGTATTAGTTCTTTTTAACTTAGCATAAAATGTCAGTAGGTTGTCTAGATCTAAAGTAGTGATGGAGAAGATGATGAGGACTAGATAAGAGAGTGATGCCATGTCTACCACATAGATAACAACAAATAAGGCCAAATTGATGCTCCATCCACAAACTGCCATTAATGGATGCATGAAAAGTACTGCAAACTTTCTCTTCTCCTTTGTGCCAAAGTGTCTTCCACTATCCTCCCTTATAGTTTTTGTTGTCTTCATTGAAACCCAGTTCAAGGAAATGGTTACAATTGAAATAGAAATCATGAAAACACTCACTACCAAAGTGAATACCCAATCATATGCATTGGCCACGTGTGTGAATAAACAGTCAGCATTTAAGTCCTCACGCTGCACTGCAATGATATACTGTGCAGAGGAGAGCAATGAGGAGACACTATAAACAATCATTACCTTGGTTAACAAGATGTTTGTGGCATTCTTGTGTAGACTGAGAGGGTTGTGTATAAACAAATATTTCTCAACGGAAAAAACAAGTGTCAATAAGACGTTACTGTATTGGGAGTTGAAAAGAAAGAACCTGAGCAAATAGCATAGTTTCCCTTTTCTCCACTCAGTCTTTTCATTTAACATCCTAGGGTCTTCCCTCATGTCTTGATATATGAGGATAATTAGATAAGCTGCTAACATGAATTTACAAACGATATAGGTCAATCCCTCAACACAACTGAAGTCAAATATGTGCCCCATGTATATTGTGTATATCAAATGCATTATCATACAGATTGTGCATCCCAAGATAAGAGTGGTTAATGTTAGATACACAAGCCTTATACTATGGTTTGGGACAACTGAGCATTGCTTGTCCCATGACTGGTCACACCCTCTAACATTCTTATTCACAAAGCAACACCATTTCACTGATGGTAATTCCACCTTAACTAACTTATGTAGCTTTCTAAAGCTACTTGGATCAATTGATGTGATTGGATTCTGGCCCAGGTACAAATCCTCCAGGTTTTCAAAATTGCTGAATGTATCTGAACCAATAGAACTTATCTTGTTATTAATTATATCGAGAAAGAGCAGGTTGTGCACATCAGCAAAAGAACTACTTGAGAGTTTGTCTAGGTGATTGTTTGACAAATCTAAGTACCTCAAATTAGGTATAACTTTGAAACTGAGTGAATCAAGCTGTTTTAGAGGGTTTCCATTTAATTTCAAAATCTTCAGAACTGGCATACAATGAAATGTGAAGGATGGGATGGTATGAATCAAGTTAAATTGAAGGTCCAAAACTATTAAGTACTTCATATTATCAAATGTTGGCAAAAGTTCCATTATTTGGTTCAAAGAGAGGTCCAATATTGAGAGTTGATTGTAAATTGTTGAGTTGGTTATAGCCTTGGATATAGCGTTTTTTGACATATTTAAAAACTTTGCATTCTCAAGGCCTTGTGGAATCATGTCCAGACCTTGGTCCACACATGAGGCAGCACTACCAAAACAAAGACATCCTTTTGGACAGGAAATTGGATCACACAGAGCCTCATCATCCCCTGATAAAGGGCAGTGTATGATACCATCACATACATTCTCATCATGTACACATACATTGTCCTTAGCACATCTAAGTAAACCTTGACACTGTAGATGTTCACAACCATATTCATCGTCCCCATACAGGCAGTCTCTGACCCCATCACAGACTGCACTGTATGGGATGCAGTAACCTTGGGTACATTTGAACTGGTTTGTACATATGTATGATTTACAGTGAATCATTTGGTGAGCCCTAAGTGACTGATTGTATGATGCTAATTTATGCCGATCATAGAGGCAAATGCCAAGTTGGAGAAAACCATACCAGTCTGTTGAAAAATACACCATATTCTCCATTGATTTCTGGGATATTTTACCATTAGACAAAGTTTGTGACTGTATACCACAAGCTTCACCTTGAATCTCATCTGAACATGAATTTCCACAGTCACAATATCCATCTTGAACTTTAGAAGCTGGAATACACCCTCCCTCATCACACTGGTAATACAAATCTCCACAAGTACAATTGGGCAGGTAGCACTGAGACCAACATTCATCAGCCCCAAAACATTTACTGAGACAATTGTGTTCATCTGATCCATCCTTGCAATCATTCTGACCATCACATACCCTATGTTGCACAATACAGGAACCATCAGTGCACATCCAATGTTGCTTGAGACAGTCTGACTTGTTTGCAAACTTATCATTGCAAGTAATACCCTTGAACTTCTTTCTTGAACCATATGGACTATGGGCTAATATATACCCATACCCATACCCATACCGTATGAACATTACCTCACCATTTATGATCAAGATGCTTAAATTTGTGATCATACGGTCAAAACTTCTCATCTCAATCCGTCGTGGGATACAATCATTAGATATGTTTTGAATTGTGTCATGAATATTTACTACCCTTATACATCTCTTTGTTTCAATGCCAAACACCCAACCTTTAGGACACATTCTCACCAAATATTTGTTTGACTCAGGATTGGAAATTGTAGAGTTGCTTGTAAAACATTTAAACCAAACATTTGGGAACTTTTTGGAGCAAGGTATGTTTACCCATGTATAATTCACTGCATCTATAAGTAGTTGTGCAACACAATCAAAGTCTGTTTTTACTGATGGCTGGATGGTCATCAAACTTTCAACCAAAAGGTTATGAGAAGTTTGTCTCCGAACAAATCTCTCTGTGTTTCTTAGATATGGATGAATAGCAAAGTTGTTAGGTGACACAGTATACATTGATGCATTAATCCTCTGTTCATGCCAGTTAGTGTAGACCAGATGGGAATTGTAATTGTTGCTGTAAAGGTTGTAGATTCCATCCTGTGAAATGAAAACAGCTTGTTAAAATCGACACTATGAAGTATACATATTAACTATAGCAATAAAAGCAATATTTAGGAAGGAGCGGAGCTAAATGTTATGCAATTGTAAGAGAAGCTGATCTGTAGCTTTTTCTATAGAGACCACCAGCCTTTGTATGGGTTCATACTACATTGTTGATGTTTTATTTGTTATGGCCTCCCAGGTTACATAGTTCATGTACAGTAGTTACTATAATGTATTCAATAGTTTGAAATATGGATAAAATAGTTTGTCTCATGATCATGAATGGTTTTATACTGGTAATTATCAAATGATTAATGTATAGGCCTATTTTACATTCTTCTCTATAGGCTAAAACATATATATATAAAAAAAACACTGCAAAGCTATACATGTTCTTGTTAAATTTGTGGCTTGACCAAAGTCGGGTATTTGGTCAGGAACTCTCGTCAACAAATCTCTCTGCACCATCTAGGCTCCATCTAGGGTGGGTGGCTCCATCTAGGGTGGGTGGCTCCATCTAGGGTGGGTGGCTCCATCTAGGGAAAGTGGCACTATAGTGGATGGAAGAGCGTAGCTGTCTAGTTGTGTCCCCAAAAGTATTTTTCTGTGTGTGATTGTGGGCTGTGAGTAGGGTTAGAGGTTGGGTTGAGGTTGATTTGGGTTGTAATAAATGTTTATGTTTAAGTTGTGTTGTTGTGATTTTGTTGGTAGGGGTGTGTGTTTGTTGTCAGTGAGTGTTTTATGTGTTGGTTGTTGGGGGTATTTACATTTAGATATCTCTCTCTCTCTCTCTCTCTAGCACTCTGAAGTGGGTGTCTAGGGGAGGGGTTGTTTGGTATTGAAAAGTATGAAAAGGGTTATTATTGAGATTAAATACTGGTAATGGGAGGAGTAGGGGAGACGGAAAATGAGGTTGGGGGGGGGGGCAAGTAAAAGGGGGTGAAAAACATGTGTGTAATTGGGGGATGAGTGGAGTGAGTGTGTGTTGTGTGTGGTGGGGGGTTGAGACAAGTTAAGGAAGGGTTAATTGAGTGTGTGTGGGGCGGGGGGGGGGGGGATGACATGGGACGGGGCTGAGGAGCTATTATCCTAATTGGGGAACAATCTACTGATTTTTCACATAAATCGTGAAAGGCAAAGGGGGTGAAAATGGGTGAAATGGTGAAGTGGTGTGTTTGTGTGTGTTATGTATACATGTATGCATCCATGTATGTGTGTATGCATGCATGTATAGATAGATGTATGTACAGAGTTAGATGTATGTATGTGTTGCGATTCTTGCCTATGTTCTTTCCAATATCTGAGTGGCCATCGTTGCACATCTGTGTTTCAGCTCTGGCTTAATATTAATCGATATTAAATAATGATATTTCGTGATCATATAGGTTTACTTCCGCGAGAATAAATATATTATGAATATTGATAGCAGGAGATGGGAGGAAAGGAACTAAAGCGACTGGATTATATTAAGGATAAAGGACCAAGGGTTGACATAGTCTATATTCCAAACGCAGCTCCGAAATATAACATCAAGAGTGAAATACTTCTTTCATATGTTCCCTTTATTCCTCCTTGTGTGTTGGGTTGAAGCCCTTGCTCCTCAACCGATTTAAGAACAGGTACATCGAGATAATGAATGATTTTCAACACAAGGTAACATTATGTTTGCAACATAAATCAGGAATAATGGAATAAATATAATAATCACATAAATACAAACTTGAGCATAGAAAATAGAAGATTATGCAACAAGTATCATGGTTAAAGTCCGAATGGAATCAAATGAATAGTTAATTAATGATAAATTAATCACATTACATCAGCTGCCAATATCGTCTTGGGTTGCAATAAATATCCTGGTGGGATCCAGAGGAACTACCTGGAGAAATCCGGAGACGGAGGTGCCCGGATCCGGAGCTACCCGGAGCTCAATGGAAATGTTCATATGTTCAAATCTTCACATACAGGAATTGTTGCATATGTATGTATGTATGTATGCATGCATGTATGTATGTATCCATGTATGTATTTATGCGTGTATGTATACATGCATGAAAGTCATGTATACATGTACATGTATGTATCCATGTATGCATGTATGTATGTGGGTCAGATTTTCAGAAAATGTACAATTTGCAGCTGTAAACATTTAGTAAATTCTACTAAAATAGGCTGTAATTTGGCCAATACTAGGTAAATTCGAGTGCATTTGGCATTGCATTGATTCTAGCAATCTGTTTGGCTAGGTTGAACTGTATTTTGAACCTTATTTTCGTCTGAAATTTGGGTTATTTGAGAGGATTGGTGCAGGTGAATTGTACATTTTCTGAAAATCTGACCCATGTGTGTATGCCTGCATACATATATGCATGCATACATCTGTAGAGTATCTCTCTCTCTCTCTCTATCTAGTAGACTTGATATTCATCCAAATTTTAGATGGAAACGAGTCAGAAAATAACAAAAATAAGCATATTCCAAATCCAGCTGCTTTGTTTTGAATTCGGCGAAACCTCTATTATCACCCTCCAAAGGAGTTGTGTACTAACTTCTGGTATTTGTTGCTCCTTTTTTAGCGGCCATCTGAAACCCAATGATGGCTTCGAAGTATGGAATAGTCCTATTCTTGGTATCCTGAAAGAATCAGGTCCTGGTATTTAGTTTAACTGACTTTAATAAAGGGATTATTTATGTTGAAATTTCTGAGAAATGGTCTTTGCAGAAAAACGTCATAAATGCCCATCTGAATGAAATGATTACACTTTTCCAAATGTCCAAGTGTCTACTTTACCCATATTTATTTTGGAATCAATTGGAAAAGTAGAAAGGGCAGAATCAATCACATTCGATTCCATCCCCACTTCAATGAAGGGAAAAAATATAGCTTCAAATTAGCTTCTGAGATTTGCTGAAATGTGGTGGTGCCGCACTGTGTTACATTGCAAGTAGTGTTACAGTAATGTATCTCACTGTAACAACTGTAACACTACCTGCACTGTAACACTGCCTGCACTGTAACACCACCTGCACTGTAACACCACCTGCACTGTAACACTACCTGCACTGTAACACTACCTGCACTGTAACACTCCTGCACTGTAACACTACCTGCACTGTAACACTGCCTGTACTGAAACACTACCTGCACTGTAATACTGCATGTACTGTAACACTACCTGCACTGTAACACTACCAAGTAACACTACCTGCATTGCAACACTACCTGCGTTGTAACACTATCTGCACTGTAACACTACCTGCACTGTAATACTACCAGCACTGTAACACTACCTGTATTGTAGCTCTACCTGCACTGTAACACTACCTGCACTGTAGCACTACCTGCACTGTAACACATGTGCTGCACTGTAACACTACCTGCACTATAACACTACCAGCACTGTAACACTACCTGCACTATAACACTACCTGTACTATAACACATGTGCTGCACTATAACACTACCTGCACTATAACAGATGTGCTGCACTATAACACTACCTGCACTATAACACTACCAGCACTGTAACACTACCTGCACTGTAACACTACCTGCACTATAACACTACCTGCACTGTAACACTACCTGCACTATAACACTACCTGCACTGTAACACTACCTGCGCTATAACACATGTGCTGCACTGTAACACTACCTGCACTATAACACTACCAGCACTGTAACACTACCTGCACTGTAACACTACCAGCACTGTAACACTACCTGCACTGTAACACTACCTGCACTATAACACTACCTGCACTGTAACACTACCTGCACTATAACACTACCTGCACTGTAACACTACCTGCACTATAACACATGTGCTGCACTGTAACACTACCTGCACTATGACACTACCTGCACTGTAACACTGCCTGCACTATAACACTACCTGCACTGTAACACTACCTGCACTATAACACATGTGCTGCACTGTAACACTACCTGCACTATAACACTACCTGCACTATAACACATGTGCTGCACTGTAACACTACCTGTACTGTAGCACCAGCACTGTAACATGTGCTGTACTGTAACAAATGTGCTGCACTGTAACACATGTACTATATTGTAACACATGTGCTGCACTGTAGCACATGTGCTCTACTGTAACACATGTGCTGCTGTACTGTAACACATGTGCTGCTGTACTGTAACACATGTGTTGCTCTACTCTAACACATGTGCTCTACTTTAACACATGTGCTGCTGTACTGTAACACATGTGCTGCTGTACTGTAGCACATGTGCTCTACTCTAACACATGTGCTGCTGCACTGTAGCACATGTGCTCTACTCTAACACATGTGCTGTACTGTAACACATGTGCTGCTGTACTGTAGCACATGTGCTCTACTCTAACACATGTGCTCTACTTTAACACATGTGCTGCTGTACTGTAGCACATGTGCTCTACTCTAACACATGTGCTCTACTCTAACACATGTGCTGTACTGTAGCACATGTGCTCTACTCTAACACATGTGCTGCTGCACTGTAGCACATGTGCTCTACTCTAACACATGTGCTGCTGCACTGTAGCACATGTGCTCTACTCTAACACATGTGCTCTACTCTAACACATGTGCTGCTGCACTGTAGCACATGTGCTCTACTTTAACACATGTGCTCTACAGTAACACATGTGTTCTACTCTAACACATGTGCTCTACTGTAACACATGTGCTGCACTGTAACACATACGCTGCACTGTAACATATGTGCTGCACTGTAACACATGTGCTGCACTGTAACACTTGTGCTGCACTGTAATACATGTGCTGTACTGTAACACTTGTGCTGCACTGTAACACATGTGCTCTACTCTAACACATGTGCTCTACTGTAACACATGTGCTGCACTGTAACACATGTGCTGTACTGTAACACATGTGCTGCACTGTAACACATGTGCTGCACTGTAACACATGTGCTCTACTGTAACACATGTGCTCTACTCTAACACATGTGCTGCACTGTAACACATGTGCTCTACTGTAACACATGTGCTGCACTGTAACACTTGTGCTGCACTGTAACACATGTGCTCTACAGTAACACATGTGCTCTACTCTAACACATGTGCTCTACTCTAACACATGTGCTGCACTGTAACACATGTGCTGCACTGTAACACATGTGCTCTACTGTAACACATGTGCTGCACTGTAACACATGTGCTGCACTGTAACATATGTGCTCTACTGTAACACTTGTGCTGCACTGTAACACATGTGCTGTACTGTAACACATGTGCTGCACTGTAACACATGTGCTCTACTCTAACACATGTGCTGCACTGTAACACATGTGCTGCACTGTAACACATGTGCTCTACTGTAACACATGTGCTGCACTGTAACACATGTGTTGCACTGTAACACATGTGCTGCACTGTAACACATGTGCTGCACTGTAACAATTGTGCTGCACTGTAACACTTGTGCCGCACTATAACACATGTGCTGCATTGTAACACATGTGATAGATATGCAGAGCTGCCAACTGTACATTTTCTGAAAATCTGATTCATTTTTCTCCATGGCACAATGTAGGAACAATTCCTTTTTGATTTGTATCTTTGGCCAAGCTTCTTATTTCAAGACTATTGAGTTTGTGGTGTTCAACCTGTGTTTTATACTGGTCACAACTTCTTGTTTGTGGCATGCTTTGGTATTAGTTCTTTTTAACTTAGCATAAAATGTCAGTAGGTTGTCTAGATCTAAAGTAGTGATGGAGAAGATGATGAGGACTAGATAAGAGAGTGATGCCATGTCTACCACATAGATAACAACAAATAAGGCCAAATTGATGCTCCATCCACAAACTGCAATTAATGGATGCATGAAAAGTACTGCAAACTTTCTCTTCTCCTTTGTGCCAAAGTGTCTTCCACTATCCTCCCTTATAGTTTTTGTTGTCTTCATTGAAACCCAGTTCAAGGAAATGGTTACAATTGAAATAGAAATCATGAAAACACTCACTACCAAAGTGAATACCCAATCATATGCATTGGCCACGTGTGTGAATAAACAGTCAGCATTTAAGTCCTCACGCTGCACTGCAATGATATACTGTGCAGAGGAGAGCAATGAGGAGACACTATAAACAATCATTACCTTGGTTAACAAGATATTTGTGGCATTCTTGTGTAGACTGAGAGGGTTGTGTATAAACAAATATTTCTCAACGGAAAAAACAAGTGTCAATAAGACGTTACTGTATTGGGAGTTGAAAAGAAAGAACCTGAGCAAATAGCATAGTTTCCCTTTTCTCCACTCAGTCTTTTCATTTAACATCCTAGGGTCTTCCCTCATGTCTTGATATATGAGGATAATTAGATAAGCTGCTAACATGAATTTACAAACGATATAGGTCAATCCCTCAACACAACTGAAGTCAAACATGTGCCCCATGTATATTGTGTATATCAAATGCATTATCATACAGATTGTGCATCCCAAGATAAGAGTGGTTAATGTTAGATACACAAGCCTTATACTATGGTTTGGGACAACTGAGCATTGCTTGTCCCATGACTGGTCACACCCTCTAACATTCTTATTCACAAAGCAACACCATTTCACTGATGGTAATTCCACCTTAACTAACTTATGTAGCTTTCTAAAGCTACTTGGATCAATTGATGTGATTGGATTCTGGCCCAGGTACAAATCCTCCAGGTTTTCAAAATTGCTGAATGTATCTGAACCAATAGAACTTATCTTGTTATTAATTATATCGAGAAAGAGCAGGTTGTGCACATCAGCAAAAGAACTACTTGAGAGTTTGTCTAGGTGATTGTTTGACAAATCTAAGTACCTCAAATTAGGTATAACTTTGAAACTGAGTGAATCAAGCTGTTTTAGAGGGTTTCCATTTAATTTCAAAATCTTCAGAACTGGCATACAATGAAATGTGAAGGATGGGATGGTATGAATCAAGTTAAATTGAAGGTCCAAAACTATTAAGTACTTCATATCATCAAATGTTGGCAAAAGTTCCATTATTTGGTTCAAAGAGAGGTCCAATATTGAGAGTTGATTGTAAATTGTTGAGTTGGTTCTAGCCTTGGATATAGCGTTTTTTGACATATTTAAAAACTTTGCATTCTCAAGGCCTTGTGGAATCATGTCCAGACCTTGGTCCACACATGAGGCAGCACTACCGAAACAAAGACATCCTTTTGGACAGGAAATTGGATCACACAGAGCCTCATCATCCCCTGATAAAGGGCAGTGTATGATACCATCACATACATTCTCATCATGTACACATACATTGTCCTTAGCACATCTAAGTATACCTTGACACTGTAGATGTTCACAACCATATTCATCGTCCCCATACAGGCAGTCTCTGACCCCATCACAGACTGCACTGTATGGGATGCAGTAACCTTGGGTACATTTGAACTGGTTTGTACATATGTATGATTTACAGTGAATCATTTGGTGAGCCCTAAGTGACTGATTGTATGATGCTAATTTATGCCGATCATAGAGGCAAATGCCAAGTTGGAGAAAACCATACCAGTCTGTTGAAAAATACACCATATTCTCCATTGATTTCTGGGATATTTTACCATTAGACAAAGTTTGTGACTGTATACCACAAGCTTCACCTTGAATCTCATCTGAACATGAATTTCCACAGTCACAATATCCATCTTGAACTTTAGAAGCTGGAATACACCCTCCCTCATCACACTGGTAATACAAATCTCCACAAGTACAATTGGGCAGGTAGCACTGAGACCAACATTCATCAGCCCCAAAACATTTACTGAGACAATTGTGTTCATCTGATCCATCCTTGCAATCATTCTGACCATCACATACCCTATGTTGCACAATACAGGAACCATCGGTGCACATCCAATGTTGCTTGAGACAGTCTGACTTGTTTGCAAACTTATCATTGCAAGCAATACCCTTGAACTTCTTTCTTGAATCATATGGACTATGGGCTAACATATACCCATACCCATACCCATACCATATGAACATTACCTCACCATTTATGATCAAGCTGCTAAAATTTGTGATCATACGGTCAAAACTTCTCATCTCAATCCGTCGTGGGATACAATCATTAGATATGTTTTGAATTGTGTCATGAATATTTACTACCCTTATACATCTCTTTGTTTCAATGCCAAACACCCAACCTTTAGGACACATTCTCACCAAATATTTGTTTGACTCAGGATTGGAAATTGTAGAGTTGCTTGTAAAACATTTAAACCAAACATTTGGGAACTTTTTGGAGCAAGGTATGTTTACCCATGTATAATTCACTGCATCTATAAGTAGTTGTGCAACACAATCAAAGTCTGTTTTTACTGATGGCTGGATGGTCATTAAACTTTCAACCAAAATGTGATGAGAAGTTTGTCTTCGAACAAATCTCTCTGTGTTTCTTAGATATGGATGAATAGCAAAGTTGTTAGGTGACACAGTATACATTGATGCATTAATCCTCTGTTCATGCCAGTTAGTGTAGACCAGATGGGAATTGTAATTGTTGCTGTAAAGGTTGTAGATTCCATCCTGTGAAATGAAAACAGCTTGTTAAAATCGACACTATGAAGTATACATATTAACTATAGCAATAAAAGCAATATTTAGGAAGGAGCGGAGCCAAATGTTATGCAATTGTAAGAGAAGCTGATCTGTAGCTTTTCCTATAGAGACCACCCACCTTTGAAAAAGGTGTATAGCTACTCATGAGAATTACCTCCATTCAACCAGCCATTCTTGGTTCTCTTAAATTGCCAGAAGCTTATTCAAATAGGACTGCCATATGGACACTAAAGTTCCAGTCTTCACCACCATAGTGCCACCTGCAGAAGTTTCTCCAACTACCACCGCTAGCGCTGTGTCTAGCCTCACCAAGGGTGGACACAAGAATTAGACACTAAAACAAATACTGTATTATAACCTCCAATAACAGTTATTAACCTATTAACAAGTAGTCTGAATCATATCTTGTTTTATTACAGACATATAAGATAAGTTTTTTTTTCTTCCCATTCACACCTGGCACTTATTAGAATCCCGGCGGTTATTCAACAAATATCACTGATACCTGACGGTAATTAGAACCTTGGCCATTATTGGAATCCAGGCAATTATTGGAGGTTATACGGTACATTTTAAGGTAGGCAGGAGGGAGAGCAGGGTGGACGGTGAGCAGTGTCATTGAAAATGAGAAAAAGAACCCATGTCTATACAAATAAATAGCCTAAGACTTCCCCTATTATCCTCTTGCGGGCACACTTTCTGGACCAGCTGTCGCAGGCAAACTGGTTGATTCAAACGACCATATGGAAAATCTCTAGATGTTATGTGTATAAATTTTCAAATGTAATATGACTAAACTGACACAAAGTTATAGTGAAAAATGTAACTCAGAGAAAGATTTTATAGATACGGTCAGAAACATGTAAAATTTACTAAGATAAGATAAGATAAGATAAGATAAGAAAATCTTTTATTTGTCTTAGGAGTGATTAAATACATAAGAGAAAAGTGACAAAGTAGGTTGACATGTCTATATGAAACTAGGTTGTTCCATTTCTACCGACAGTTACCTTTAATTTGGATAGGTCTAAATCGCTTAAGGCTGGAATATATATATCTGGTATGTTGGAACAGATTTGAAAAATAAAAATAAAATAGTAATAATAAACAGGTTTGGTAACATAAGAGAGATAGTTTTCTAAGGCTATAATATAATATAAACGATAATATACTTTATCGTATCCAAGCTGTGACAATGTTTATAGTAGCAAGTGAGTATTTTCAATGTTTTTCGCCAAGGTTGTATATTATTGGACGAGAATTCATTATCATTGACCAGAAAATTATGGTTTTGCAGTGAAATTTACTTTTCTCTGCTTACATTATAACTCACATAGTACACATTCTTATTATATACAGACAATTTCATTAAGGTTATGAGTGCACGATACAGTGCATCCTGAACATAAACATGGTCTAAAATTGCACAATACAGTGCACTAGTGCGTAGACATGGGAAAGTAGATGAAAATTTGTGAAGTATAATACATACATAAAATGATACAATATTTGCACGATACAGTGCATTTGGCATAGAGAAAATAAGATGAGATAAGATAAGATATAATAAAATAAAGTAGGGCAGAAAAGAACAAGGGTTTATCCTTTCTGTCCGACTGGGTTTGATAGGGTATCGTAGTAATTATAATTATCATATTTATTCGTCACCTAGCTAGAGCTTAGGTAATGCTGTCCAACTTATTTTCTTTGAGTTATTATTTAGAATAATGAGATATTAGTTCTTGTCTAAATTGTCTGGGATCCTCCAAGTTTTGCAATTTGGTGGGGAGATTATTCCAGGCATATTTAGCCTTGTACAAGAAACTGTTTTGGAATAGGGCTGATTTCAGATGTTCTAATATTAATAATTTTCTGTCTTTGGCATGGTTTCTGGTAGGAAGTTTTCGTTGGTCAACATTATTGTCGTTTCTAGCCAGGTGATATGCACTCTCTGTCAGGTGTATTTTCCTTCTAAATTCATTGGTGAAAATATTCAATTTCTCATAATCTTTGTCAACATTTGTTCTTTTGTTGAGGTCGAGTGTGGCCCTTATAGATGTATTTAGTAAGGACTGCAGTCTTTTTACCAAACTTTTATTGGAGCTATCGTAGAAAATGTCTCCATAATCAATGTTTGGTATTATTATCATTTTTACAATATCTATTTTTACTTTCCTTGGTAGAGTGTATCTTGCGTTGGATAGAAGCTTTACTTTCCATCTGACTTTATTGATTATTTTAGTTGTATGGGATTTAAAGTTTAACTTATCATCTATCTGGAGGCCAAGATAGCAGTATTCATCAGTACTGTCTATTTGCTCGCTACCCAGGGTAAGTCTTGGATGTGATTTATTTACACTTACTAAACTTGATGTTATGTGAGTAATTTACCAATCTTTTTTTTTTGTCCAACACCGGATCTTTATTTAACAAAACACATGTGGATAACAGGTAAAATTAGTGATACATCAAGCAAATCATTGGAATGGTGTATAAACTTTGACTTACGATTCACATTTTTCTTTTTTCTAAGTAGGGTTACATAAATTTAACATCATTTATTAAGTACATATCGTTAATATAGTCTGGACCTTTGTCTTTTCTGGAGTATTTTCTCCCTTTTAATATTTTTTCATTGTTTTTCTGTTTTTTTCGACGCTAACATTCTTCCAGGTATTTTCCCTGTTCTGTATTGGAAGGCTAGGGTTACAAGTTGTTAAAAATATCCCTCCATGGCTTAAACTGTTTTTTAGAACCTGAATCATACTCTGCTGCCACTTTTAGGCCTGACAGCCTTTTTTTGAACTCTGGTACAAAATTGTCATATGATATGTTGTTGTTTCCAAACAGTCTCTGCCTGTGTACATAGGACTTACCGACTAAAAATATAAAGTTGATCTGCTTAATTTTTTTACTATCACCTTCCAACCCAAAAATAATTTCTTTGGGGGTGAAGGGATGTTGTAGGGTATGGAAAAAACCTATAAAATTGGTCACCCAATCTTTGATGTCTAACCAAAATTCCTCTACTTTTTTGCATTTAACAAAGAAAATGTATAATATCGTCTTGACGGCCGCAGGAAATCGCAGTTGTCAACAAGTTTTATACCTATTCTCTTTAGTCGCTTGTTGCAGCATATGTTTCTAGGTAACAGTTCGTATTGGAAGGCCTGGAGCCTTA
Source organism: Sthenelais limicola (assembly GCA_942159475.1). Lineage (NCBI taxonomy): Eukaryota > Metazoa > Annelida > Polychaeta > Phyllodocida > Sigalionidae > Sthenelais > Sthenelais limicola. Next base: position 155,872,926 of record OW804094.1, on the reverse strand, counting down.
CATCCTTCGTAATCTCATAAGGCAAAGTGAATATTTTTTTCCAATACTCCTCACTCTCTAGATTTCCTTGTATTTAATTTACCAATCTTATATGACTGAACTGATATGAAAAGAACACTACAATTTATTGACAAATGTAATTTAGCGAAAAATGCACCAGAAATGCTAAAAGAAAATAATGAAAATATGTAAAGTAAATTGTATTAAACTCAAATATTGAAATATCATTGGTTGATGCTAGGGTAATCTGGAAGAACTGCAAAGCAGAATAACTTGTGACAGAATAAAAATCAATATTTTTCTTTTAAAGAAATTTTATTTGCATAACAGTTTTGGATGGCCCGATGATCTCATGTACACAAATTATAATATATATTGTGTGCAAGTTTCATTTACATTTCATAAGTAAAAAGCTTTGGTATTGTATCAAGAAGAGTCGCACTGGCAAGATGTTGACATGGTTTACATAGTAAGGCTTCAGTATTGATTATAGCCTAATGGCTGGAATTGCTGTTTATGTATACATGTGATCTGTGATGTCATTGTATTAACACTGCTTTGTATAAATAGAAGCAGACCTGTGTGCCCAAGAGTTGGGCTTTGGTCACCGACCAATAGACATAGAACCATACTTCACCTGTCTCTCATTCTTTCTGTATTGCTGAAAAGGTATTGGTAGCATCAAGCCTAGACTCTACGTGACTTACCACTTTTGAAAAAAGCCACCATCGGCTAATTATTCACTCCCAGAACTGTCGTACCCATTTCCCACGGTCGGGTGCTATAGAAACAGAAACGATAATTATTGCCGTCTTTGCAAACACAATAAATGATTGGTCACCTTTTTACCCTGCCTGAATGATATTGTTGTTTTATATGCAACGTAATTAGCCATGGATTACTGGAACATTATTGTCCACAAAAGAAGATATAACCCCATTTACCACTTTCGATTGCTGTGTTATGATTTGTACCAAGCACCCATTGCCGCCCTTTAGTACGTGTAATAGCCACTGCACGATAGCCTAGTCCTGATAGCTGTAGTTACCAACTGACACCAATGCATATTATAGGGCCTAGATGTTTTAGAAGTGCTGTTCAGCCTCAGCTGAACAGTGCTGTCGCTGAGGGTGGGGGTGGGGTGGAGAACGGGGCGGCCGGGTGGAGGGGACTCGTAGTGCCATTGAAAATGAGAAAAAGAATCCATATTTATACAACTTAATAGCCTAAGACTTCCCCACACTCACATGGAGCTGTTGTGGTTATGCTTCTGGACTACCTCCCTTCCCCTTACAAGTAACATGACGTCTATAGCCAATGGCACCACATTTTATGGGGGGGGGGGGGGTCACTCAGTCTGCCCTGTCCTTCACTCCTTACCCCTCCCACATTCCATTGTGCTGGATGGGACTAATGGGGACGGATGGACCTGTCAGCACCTGACCACCAGTTTATGTGCATTTTATTGCTCATGTTGTATATAAGTTCACTCTTGCTTGACCCTTCCTTGGATGACTTGTGAACTCATAGTAGACTCATAGTAGACCTTGCCTGAAGTGGATTCCTTCTTCTCTTGATGACTGTTTCAGCAAGTGCTGGCCACGCCACGCCATCCCATCCCAAGGTCACAAAGACTACTTACCTAGTTACTAAGATCGCTATACTTCTCCCCTACGTCAGCTGCTGTGCTACTCTTCTCTTAGCTTGACGAACAGGCACCCGTGTCGGCTGTAAGCTGTAGGCAAAACTCAAGCTAAAAAAACACCACATTCCCTAATCAAAACGGCCTCAGTATATAACGCGAAACCAATTCAAACCTCCTACAGACTAACAAGTTATAAGTTTATTAAGTTAATCAATGATTTAATCAACTATTTTTCTGTTTAACTTTATAATCAGTTTAACTTAATGTATATATTCTGCGTTTCCATAGGAAACGAATTCTCTGTTTCAATTATTTGTGTGCAAATTAATCAACTCTTTTTTATTTAACTTTATAATAAGTTTAACTTAATGTATATTCTGCGTTTCCAAAGGAAACAAATTCTCCGTATCAACTATTTGTGCGCAATGTCAAGTCATAGTTTCAGAACTTTAATTTTTGCTCAACTGAAAATGCATAATATTTAATTAAAAGTGCTTATATTTAATTATATGTGTAAATTTTGTGATAATAATATTATATGGTTTTATTGTCCTAGATATATTTAAACGTATGCAGTGCTCCCACCTGCGGGAATGCAATAAACATATTTATAAAAAAACATGCCACTAGATATATTTAAACGTACTGTTGATATGGTCCGTGGTGAATTGAACATGTTAAATATGGCATGTTTAGGGTTAAGGAAATGGGTTAATGTATGCAGACTACAGAAGGCACACACATGCATGGGTGTCCTCTCTAAATGGGTGTCCTCTCTAAAGCTATACAGTGGTCTTCATGGATTTACTGCAGTGAAGGTAGCAAGTTGTCAATCAAACAAGGAAGGTTTTAAGTTTATAGGTTGAGAACGTTTATTTTTGATTAATCGACTAAAGTCTTCAGTAAAACTGAAGCAAAAAGCTGGGCAGAAGAGGAGTTTAAAGGTTTATCGTTTAACGATTATTTTTAACAGTGGGCTATAATATGGTATTTAGGTCTGCCGTGTGTGGCAATGTGTATAAGGCTTAGAATTAACCATCGCAAGGACATATCCAATGAAATAAAGCATACCTCCAATCCAAATCAGCAAATTTCTCAAGATTCCTACCATATTTGTTCATTTATTAACATGACAGAATTACGCACTGTTGGTCAGAAAAAAAGTTGGTTGAAAAAAGTTGGTCGGAAAAAAGTTGGGTCGAAAAAAAAAGTTGGTTGAAAAAAAAGTTGGTTGAAAAAATAGTTGGTCGAAAAGATAGTTGGTCGAAAAGATAGTTGGTCGAAAAAAAAGTGTCGAAAAAAAAAAAGTTGGTCGGAAAAAATGATGGTCGGAAAAAAAGTTGGTCGAAAAGATAGTTGGTCGAAAAAAAAGTTTGTCGAAAAAATAGTTGGGTCAGAAAAAAAGTTGGTCAAACAAATAGTTGGTCGAACAAATAGTTGGTCGAAAAAAAGTTGGTCGAAAAAAAATTTGGTCGAACAAATAATTGCTCGGAAAAAAAATTGGTTGAAAAAAAAATTGGTTGAAAAAAAGGTTGGTCGGAAAAAAGTTGGGTCGAAAAAAAAAGTTGGTTGAAAAAAAAGTTGGTTGAAAAAATAGTTGGTCGAAAAGATAGTTGGTCGAAAAGATAGTTGGTAGAAAAAAGTGTCGAAAAAAAAAAAGTTGGTCGGGAAAAATGATGGTCGGAAAAAAAGTTGGTCGAAAAGATAGTTGGTCGAAAAAAAAGTTTGTCGGAAAAATAGTTGGGTCAGAAAAAAAGTTGGTCAAACAAATAGTTGGTCGAACAAATAGTTGGTCGAAAAAAAGCTGGTCGAAAAGATATTGGTCGAAAAAAAAGTTGGTCGAAAAAAAATTTGGTCGAACAAATAATTGCTCGGAAAAAAAATTGGTTGAAAAAAAAGTTGGTTGAAAAAAAAGTTAGGCGAAAAAAAAATTGGTCGAAAAAATAGTTGGTCGAAAAATAGTTGGTCGAAAAAAAAGTTGGTCGAAAAAAATAGTTGGTCGGAAAAAAAGTTGGTCGAAAAGATAGTTGGTCGAAAAAAAAGTTTGTCGAAAAAAAAGGTGGTCGAACAAATAGTTGGTCGAACAAATAGTTGGTCGAAAAAAAGTTGGTCGAAAAGATTTGGTCAAAAAAAAAGTTGGTCGAAAAAATAGTTGGTCGAACAAATAGTTGGTCGGAAAAAAAGTTGGTCGAAAAAAAAGTTGGTCGAAAAAAAAAAGTGATTATTACCTTTGTGGTTTGGAGCAATTAAATGACTTAGTTCATATTCATGAACTTTAACAAAAATGCTCAACAATGAGAACTCAGAATACAGTTAGTTGAGAATACCAAACCAGACTCCAGTTGGTCCTTCCTGGCTCAGGTTCTCCTCTACCCCAGGTTCTCCTCTACCACCACCACACCACCACCACCACACCAGGAGGAGGTATGTCATAGTCCTCACCAATAGGTGGAAGAGGTGGTGGGAGGGGTGTCAGGGAAGGTAGCAAGTTGTCAATCAAACAATCCTTGTACATAGGTGCAAGGTTAGGAGTGGTTGCGTGAATTAGATATCAGAGATGGGCATCGAGATATCCTCCCAGATAAAGCTCCACACTCCTCCACACTAACACCTAACACAACGCCACAATCTATAACACCAACTTGCTGTTTAGGATGATTGACAGAATGGTACCCCTTTCATTATCATTCTCCGTTTTTACTAAAAACGGAGAATGAAAAAGCATTATGTGAACTCGCTTAAAATTCCTTTGTTGCTATATCCATACCTAGTATATTTTTCTTTCTTAGACATTAACACATACAGTGCACCGCAGATGCTATTCTAGCTTTTATTCCATGATTTTATATAAAACAAATCGACATTCTTTAGTTCCCTACTGTCCAAGCAGACAATATACCGATTATATGGTCAGCTCACAGCTAAATCATGGAATAATAAACCACTACTCTCATAACATTCACAACACAACTAGATAAAGATCCCAACTAACCTTTCCTTTATGTATGCCAATGAATCCTGGTTCATAATAGTTGTTGAAGCGATCACAAGGTTTGTTGATACTGTCATCCAGCCCAGGAATCCACAGAGTAGAGTTGAGGGATCTACATTTGTCCCCAGCGTCATTCCACGACATATTTTGCATCTGGATTAGGAAATCTTTCTTCTTACAAATAACATTTGCACTGTTAAATTTAATGTAAAGTTTAGATATGCAACTTAACTGCATAGATCGAGGTCTTATGGATAGGATGTCTGGCTTGGCCCAATGCCTGTTTTTCCTTATCTTCCAAGTCCAAGTGGAAGTATGAAACAGTTCAAAAGAATAATGCTTTATGACGTGTTGCTTCATTTCCAAAATATCCAGCTTGTAGGCATTTAAACAGAGAGCAATTTTGGCTTGAAATTCCAAATGAAGGAGTGATGCATATTTTAGATGAAATATATTTTCCATTAGAGAATTAATGTTTGGTATGCCAAGATACTGAGCATAAGCAGCAGGTACTTCTAGTTCCTTTTCTTGGGATGGGCTGCTTTCAAAATATGGAAATTGTGCACCATCTTGCTGATAAAACGATGTAATATATAGCTTCATATGGAGATGGATATAGCCGGGATAATAACATGCCCCCGGAGAAAGATTAATATTTATCAACTTTTGATCCAGTACTAGTTTCTCCCTGATTTCATAAGCATGATTTAATATGAAATGGTGAATAGTTTTGTTCTTAGAATCCATTATTTGCAGTGCTTGCTGACATTCCATTGATGGTGAAAAAAGTGACATATTTATGTAGGAATAGAAATGTACATCTAAGAAAATACTGGCCACTGTCCTCATTATCATTGTAAAAAAACATCTCTGTGAGGCTATTACAAGAAGCGGGTCACGTATATTGGGATGATCATGTACCTTTTCAGTAGGGATAAACATAAACCTATAGTCTATTTCAAAGCTGATTGAAACAGCAATTCTTGATAGACCTTTTGGTGTGTACAGGAATATATTGACACCATTCTGAAGAGGCATGACATGGGGCATTCTGAGTCCATTCATGCAATTGGTGTATTGCACAATCCGCCGTAAACTGACAATCCAAATACCACCAAAGCGGCAATATTCATCTGAATATCCAGAGAATTGGAAATCAGTAACCTTTAGATATCCATTATGAATGAACCTTAACCAATGATACATAGATCCATTACCTACCCAAGACTGATTTGATGAAATAGTTCTGTAAAGAAAAATGTGTGAGAATGTAAAGGATATCTTTGCAAGGTCCTCCTGGCTCTGTTGTCTAGATACTACAATTAACCGATTGTTCATGAGAAATTCCCCCTCTGAAGCATCACCTCTCACAGCAATAACTTCACCTATTTCAGTACAATAATGTGTAAGTATCGATGTAGCTTGCTCACTTAGTCCGCTGTACATGTATATCTTTATCTCTTCTTTTAAACATTTGATATTAGACAGGATATTGTTATTTGGTAATTCCAAACAAATGAGATCCAATACTTCGATGGTGTAATTTTTAATGGTGTAGAACATATGTGATAAATTAAAACTGTTTACACTAGAATCCTTCAGTAATTTTGGAGGATGTTTGCTATTTATGACGTATCCCTTGTCATGCACTTGGTACAAAAGATCTGCTTTGGATGTCGCGAGTGTGTAATTCAGGTCAAATATGATCCCAGCTTCTTGCTGCTGAATGTATTCTGACCATGGAGGCTTTCGTCCACAATATACTGTCCCAGTTGTTGCTGTTTTGTTACCAAACACTATCATTTTGTTGAATTTGCAGGCCTCAGAAAGTGGAAATACGAAGTTTGTTATTGTCAAATTCAACATGAACCCATTGGAAACGAAAATGGATATTTTTCATCGGAAAAATTGTTTGCCTTCATTGTGGACAGAGAAAGCACCACATATTGAATGCATTTTGTAGCGTGTGATTTGGGAACTAGGCCTATACCCCATAGGGTAGTTCTGAGGCTGGGAACAAACTGATCGTAACCGAGATGCCACACTTAGACTGTGGGCAAAAGCTGCTGACAATTCCTGAGGAACCATACCTGTTTGTGCAATGACATTATACACCTCAATATCCAAACCCTTCTTCCATTGTCCACCAATAGAGCCATCTGGTGGTATGTGTGCAAGTAATGCTGATAATGTTCCTGGTAACAGAGGATGGGGCATGGCTATAGACAAGCAAACGAGCAGCAGAAAGCAAGTGAAGAATGCCATTCTCGCAGTCAAATTGAGTAGATTCCACTCAATTGCATGTGTTACTCTAAACGCACCCCTGGAAGCCAATGTTGTACTTTTTAAGTGCCACTCATACCACTGATATATATGTCATGACATAGGCCATGCAGTGGATGAGGGTGGCAGTCACTAAAATATCAATGCTATTTCAGGACAGCAGTTGCTCCAGACTTTTAAAGTTTCCAAGTCACTTCTTTAAATTAGAATAGCACAGAGTGCCTGCTACACAAGGTGGCCATGTTAATATAGAGAACTTATAGTATACACTTGTATGGTCGCCGGTGTTAGTATACTCGGTGCTGAATATGTCTTGGCTCTGTCTTTCCTTTTCAGTTGATAACCACCACGTCTGGCCACCTCCAAAGTTGTAGTCGCCTGCAGAATCGCGTGCCCCACTTAATATATAGTCTCCTGCTCGGTAGGATTTGGTTTGACTACAGAGAGTTATACATATGTGATGTGTTTCAGGGAAATGAGTCACGAGTCGCAAAATGGATATTGAGATATTATCATATTTGAATAGATGAGCTCAAGCCGATTCTAATGGTAGTAAACATCACGGACATCTTAGTAGTGTTTCTATATTTTAAGTTTGATGTCTTTATTTTTTTTTAAAAAAGTTATAGATAATTTTTGGTGGATAATTACTAATAAAGTACCTGAATATACTCTATAAAATGACCTTAGAACGCATAGATATATTTAATACATTGCGTTGAAATTTCGTACATGTATTAATATGACTAGTAGCATTAAGCACCCCAAAAATTAGAATATTCCAACAAAGATAACTTATAAATAAATCCCTTTGAAAAATATCCATTTTACGAGTGATGACTTAATTTCCTGAAACACATCACAAATAATTGCATTTATATGAAACTATTTCTCAACTCTCAACTGACACTATTTTCTATATGGAATACTACAAGATTTCTGCGGGTATTCTGCTGAAACCGACAATGTAATACATTCACTAAATACGAGGTTAACCAACGAGTTGGTTGAAGGAGCGTGAATATTGCACGAGTTGCATAGCAATGAGTGTAATATTCTAAGCGACTGAAACCAACGAGTTGGTTAACAAATTTATTATACATGCTGTCAATCATGAAAATAGAAAAAAATTGAGACATAAATTTGAAATTTACCGGTTATCTTAGCAAAAAAACCAGATTGGTTGCCATGACAATGACACATAAATCCCTAGTGAAATACGCACTATGCGTAAATCACTCTAGATATGTTGTTTTCAGAGCAATGCGTGTATAATAAAACATAAATAAATCTTTATTCACTATTAAGAAGATTCAAATTGTTCGCAGCTACTTCTTGCAGTGTGAACAAACTTGTGTAGATAGTTTGTGAACTAAAGGCGTGGCCTCCCAGCCAGACAATAGCTAACAATTGGTACCCAATTACATACAGTAGACGCTATATAAACATGAGTCCTGTGTTTCACAGTAATACAAGGAGCCACTGTAATGTATATATAATATTTTAGCTTATTTACCAAACCTCCACATCATGCATTTTACAGAATATGTTAGTTCGGAAAAAAAAACGAAGCAACTGTAACAAATGGGTCAGATTTTTAGAAAATGTACAATTCCCCTTCATCAATCCCCTCAAATAACCCACGTTTAAAACGAAAATCGGGTTCAAAATTCAGTTCAAGATAACTAGACAGATTTATTGAATGAATACAATACCGAATACATGTGAACATAGCTAAAACACCTTCTGCTCCCTTCAAACTGACACCATGTACTGAGAGATGGAACTCTCTCCCAGCGACGGTGTATCTCTCCTCCATACAATCTATGACGTCATAGACAGGTGCACAGGTATCCAGGTGTGATGTCAGACGAACACCTGGGATTTACACCATCATTAAAAAATGATATGATAATGGATGTAGGACCTAATTCCCAAAAGATAAATTAATTGATGGTACAAAAATAAAAACATTGTTGTTCACTATTTTAGTCATCCACCTAGTAGCAACCATTGCTAGGTTAATACAGAATACACTTAGATATACCCAGTATTTATCATGTTTCACTCTTATTTAGCAGAATTTGAGAAATGTCTAAATGGTAACTGTAGATTGGACATTTTCTGAAAATCTGACCCCATGGAGCGTTACTTGGGTCAGATTTTCAGAAAATGTACAATTGGCAGCGCTACACATTTAGGAAATTCTGCTAAATTTGGCTGAAAAATAACGAATATCGGGTATATCTGAGTCTATTTGGGATCACATTGATTTGAGGTATCAGTTCTGTTAATTCAAACTGCATTTTGAAGCTCATTTTTGTCTTAAATGTAGGTTATTTGAGAGGATTGGTGAAGGCGAATTGTACATTTTCTGAAAATCTGACCCACTTTTGACTAGCGCTATCAGGAGAATGAGAATGAGTAGTATAGGAAAATGACACGTGGGAGCAGGGACTACACTCTGCTTAAGACCTACTTAGAGTAAACATCAAAGCGACCCAATGGTAACCCTACGGCGAACCGCTCCAAGTAGATCTCAAATAGAGTGTACTGGAAGAAGTGCAGATTGATTGTCCAGGTGCATGGAGCACGAGGTACGTCAAACTATTAATCTCTGAATAGGGGAGTTGCATAGCCGCCATTTTGAATCTTGATTCGCATGGAATTATGGGACTAATGGTAGTGTGTAAAATCTATAGAAAACATGTCATGTTCAGCATGAAATATTTATCAATGCTCTGATGTCAATATCCATGTGTTATACATGTTTCCATAACACAATTCCCCATCTTTACCATCATGCATTTGGTTTTCATAGATCATTTATAAAAGCTATGATATTGGTGTAAACATTCTTGCAATTTTCGATAAAAATGTTGCCAAATATGTGTATGTCAGATTTGGACAGAATCTATCCCATCATGCACTGCAGTAGACATGCGCAGTGGGGCATGCAACTCCCCTATTTATTAGCATTTTTTCTTTTTACATAAGAATGATAATGCACTTGAATTCACGTCTTTGTGTATTCCATTTCAAATCACAATAATATGTAGAATCGATAAGTAACAATGTCCCTGTCTGACAACGATTAACAGGACTTTTTAAAGCCGAAATTTAGCTATGGTATAGATATTTATATTCATCAATTAAGAATAGAGATACCGATCACAGGTCTAAAACTTCATTTAAAATTTGGGATGTTAAAGGCGGCGTTGGCTTTTTTTTTTAAATGCTGAAATCACCGAAGGAGGAGCGGAGCATACAAGAAAAACTCCGACCCAAACAAAAGAATTTGAATCAATTCATTTTAAATCTGGTTTGTAAATTGTTCACTTTATTTCATTCCGGAATGAGGGGATGTTAATTGTTTTGGGCATTATTTTTTTATAGCTCGCATAAAATATTGACGTTTTATTATCGACAGAAAAACATTTTCCGACGTGTATTTTGTATAGCATACATCTATAGTTCGATATAACAAATATATAATATGTAAGAAATAGTAAAACATCATAAATAGATGTTCAATAATATAAGATTTTGAATAGATTATTCTAGTTCAATGGAACCACTTCATTATCTACGCTAGCACTGTTGGAGACAGTCGCCCCTTTACCAAGTTCGTTCGTTTTATTATATTTCCAGGCGACATAATCTTTACACTTTCTCTCTTCCTCGCTACGATCTTCTTCATTGCTCAGTTCCCCATGTGTTATTTGGGGGCAGTTTTTTGTCACGAGTCGGAAGGGAATGCTGGCATTTTTCAGTAGATTGTCAATGTTTTCTTCAACGATATAAGTCCCTGACAGGTCTAGGTAGCACAATTTGGGCAATTTGACCGTCGCCCACATTATCCAGAGCCCAGTGATGGAAAGACAACCGTTCATGATCAGTTCTCTCAAGTTGATCAATTTATCAAACATAAAACCGACGCCTTTGTCAGTCAAATGAAAGCATCTACTGACGTTGAGCCTCGTTAGCTGAGGTCGGACATTTCCCAGGTGTGCGATGGCATTGTCAGAGATATAATCGCTATAACTCAGGTCTAAATCTCTTAGGTGTGTCAGTGCTTGTGCCAACGATAACACTCCAGCTGTTGTGATGGTTGTGTTAATCAAATCAAGTCGCTCTAAGTGAAGGGTGTGTTTAGAAATAGCATCTATTGCTGTGTCGTCTATAAACCCCTTTGTCACTGATAACGATTTCAATTTGGGACACTTTCTGGCGAACTTGCTGATGTCTTTATCGTAGATGTAGGCTCCGAAGTCGTCGCGATTCTTCCCCCAACCGATTGTCAGATGTTGGAGATTGCCACAGAAGTCCGCAATTCTATGCGTCCTTACGGAATCAAAGATCATACCCGCGCATGACTCTATGTTCAGTTCTGTTATGGTTTTCTCAAACTTGAGGACCACTTTGTAAACGCTACCACAAGTAAGTCCCACACAGCGACTGACGTTGAGAGATCGGAGGATGTGGGTATAAGTACAAATCCCGCCAACACCGAGATCTGTAATATGGTTGCAACCACTGACGTTCACATGGGTTATTTCCGGTTGTTTCTCCAAAACAGCCAGCAGGAATTGGTCCGTCAGTCTATTAGAATTAGAGAAATCGATTGATCTTATGAAGCCTGCGTTTTTGCCGACTGCTAGATTGGCTAACATTGTGTTACTGCTGTCACTAAGTCGGAGATGGCTCCGTCGAAACCACAAAACTGGGTCACATGATAATTCTTTGAATAATTTGCATGTTCCGCGAAAGGAACAATAAGTTGCGTCGAGGGGAAGCAGGGATGCAATCTTGCATATCAACTCTATGGGCAGATCTAAGATATTTACACTTTCAGGCGTTGGGGGCCGATCATCCAATTCATCATCTTGGCTTTTTTCAACAGGCAACGGCCTTGTAGCATGATGCTCTCCTATATACCTCGAATTAACATGGGCAGGCGGAATTAGCACTTCACATCGTAACAGTTTCAAGTAAAAGTCCAAATATTGTTTCTTGATCGAACTTTCGTGTTTTCTGTGATTATTTTTGTCTTCTCCAAATTTCGTCCACCTAAGAAATTGTTCTGAATGCACTGGGTCGTCTTCTTCAAATTTTCTTATCCGCGCATTCACTAAGTCGAAGATGAGTCGGGGGTATGGAGGACCATAGGGCATCGCGTCTTGGTTCCAAGGTCCTCCATTTTCAACTTCATTTAGTATAGGTCCAAAGTCTGGCGGGGGAGGGGGCAGGGGATCGGGTTCAGGAGAAGGGGGAATTTCATCCTCTTCTTCTGGCACAACTTCTGGTTCTGAACGTCTTTTATTACTGCATAATTTGAATAGTTTTCCAAAGGCCTTTCTCTGAAAATGAGGAGAACATATAACCCATATTTTATCATTAATTTGAGGGACAGTCTTTCATTTAAAGTCGTAAGTTCTACCTACCACTATGGACATATCACATATGAAATCATTGAAGCTTATATATTTATATATTATTATATTATAAGCTTATATATTACATTTATGTGTCCCTTAGAAGACCCAGAGACAGAAATTAACCTAAAATTTAGCTACAAATTTGTGAATAAATAATTACAGTATGTCCTATACTTCGACGGATCAAAGACTGTACGTATACTCGGAAAGATATCTAGACAATAATTATATTCGTCCCTTGCCGTTTTAGTACACGGAGTTTTTACGTGATATATGTGATGTGTTTCAGGAAAATGCGTCACATCTCGCAAAATTGATATTTTTCAAAGTGATATATCCCCAAGATCTCTTTGTAGGAATGTTCTAATTTATTGTGTGACTAACGCTGGATTAAGTATGAATACATGTACCAAATTGCAACTGCAAGACAGTGTGTCAAATATTGTCATGCATTTATAGGGTCATCCCATAGAGTATATTTAGCTACTTTATTAATAATTGTCCACCTAAAAATATTGAAAACATTTTTTTTTTCAGAAATAAAAATATCAGACTTAAAATATAGAAATACTTATTTAATGTCCTTAATGTTTATATTCATTGGAATCCCCTTGGTCTCATCTTGTCAAATATGATAATATCACAAAATGCAATTTTTGCGACTTATGACTCATTTTCCTGGAACACATCACATATAGCCTATCGGCCTACTAATAGGAGGGAGCTGATATAAATGTTTTATTTATCATATGAACTTGGAAATTAAGATACCGATCGACCTATTGTGGGTGAGTACCGATGGTTAGGGGCCTAATTAAACGCATTCAAATGAATTCAAACCGATCGGGAACAAATTGATGTAAATATTGTCCTAAATATTGTTTGAGTCATCATCCTTGACTTCAAAAATTTAATTTGCAAGTCTAGTTAAAACATTTAGGCTATAAAGTTCGACCGCAAATTATAGTACCTCTACAATAGGCCTACATTCAACAGCAGTTCTTGAAGGGTGTCATCCGATTTCTTGTAAATTATTGCACATGTATTTTAGAAATAAAAATTCTTATATATTAAGCCTATATAGACTATAGTCGTTAGGCCTACTGTTTAGCTCTGCTGTGGTATATAAAATATATATTGTTATATTTAAAGTTGTTCACCGGCACATTCATTCAGTTCCCGAAAACAAAATTAGATTTTTAAAGAAAAACGTAAAGAAATATAAACAAATTTAACTTACCATAGCTGGTTCCGTACTGTGGTAGCCAGGTAGGTCTACGCTACCTTGATTTTGATTGTTTGATTCTAAATAAAATGAAGATAAAGAAAAAAAGGGGACATGGCAATTAACGCTCTTGAAACCCCTAAGTAATGTTTTCCAATTCCTACATTCTGATCGTTTTTCGGGACAAAACAACGATACCAAAATGCACCTCCACCGAAGTCACCGCTGAAGTCCTTGTGTTCGCGATGTTGCCCTGAGATATGCTTGTGACGTCATACAAGGGATCGCGACGTATTGTCCGGGTATAGTCATAGTCTCCAAGGGGACGTTACCAAGTAACGGAAATCAAATTGGAGACGCGTCATGTCGCGACCTATGTGACCTAGATATCAAACTACAATAATGGCTAAGGTTATGTGGGGTTATGTGCTTTCTTTTGGGGACCAGGGAGTGGGGTAAATGCGTTGTCTTAATCGTTTGCTTTTGCAGAGTGTTGGTAGTTCCCTCTATACACACCAGACGGAAGCACTTTATTCTTACTTATATTAGGTTATCGTCTGCGTGTTCAGTGTAACTGTAACGAATAGAACGACTTGATGCAATGATAGAATTAGAAATGAGAAAGTCTGTAGGAAAATGTTTACGTATGTACACTGTAACTTATGCTGAAACCTGTGAGACTGGATACATAAATTTGAACTTGCTTAAGTGCTAAATATTCACAGTATAATAACAAAAAAAAACAAAACCACAGTATATTAACACTCACATAGCTTGCCTGCATTTAAAAACATACAAACCGTATATGTAAGCCTATGTAATATTAACAACTTTGGTCATAATAGTGTAGGCTATAAACATGTTAGCCTCTTCAATAAAATTATGGATAAACGTGAAAGTATTTATTGCAGTCATAATTATAATTGTTAAACATATTTATTGCAGCCATAATTATAATTATTGAACAAACAAAATCGACATGTTTGATATTTTTTAACATAATTTATTTCCAAGTAATTTCAATCGTTTGGTAGATTCCATACATCGAACCAATATATCAGATTAGAGCTTATTTAAAGTTAATTTATTAAAGACACACAAATCCGACAATTATATATTTTGATTAACCAGAGCTAGACATACAACAAATTACCTTCTGATGAAGACTTCTTTTTTTTAAATTTTAAAATCTTAGTTTTGGAATGCAAGATGGTAATTCATTGATATTTTCATACTCATAATTCCATGATCAAATGGTTTAAATATGATTATATAATGTTACGCAACATGACGTAAGTCATTATCAAATATGAATTTATTATATAACAACCTTATGAATATTTTATGTATTAAGATGAAGGGCGAAACATGTAAGGTGGCTGGCATCACACTAAAGGTGTTAGGCTGCTTCATTGTCGCAAGGGGGACACACACACCTTATACCCCACCTATCAACCACCATACTACTTACCTGCCCATTCTACCATATATAAACATACCTCGCCCGCTCCCCTGTTGTTAGGGACGGCTGTCAAAGCTAGTGTCCCATAGGGCTTCGCCCTTAAACCTCTGCGCTCCCCTACCTCACTCTCTTCATAACTTTCAAACAAATCGCCCACCCACCCACATCCTATCATCATCTCTCAATTTCATTTCACCTATCACCTCACTCAATTGGGGTTATATATATCTTAACACCAAATTTATTTATCATTTTACCTCTTCATCATTATTTCAATTTTACAAATTCAAATAAAACTTTTACCAATTTATATTTTATCAAAATAAAATATACCCAAAACAGCCAAGTTTTCACTCTTAGTCCTTCCGTATGCGATAATGTCTAGTAATCTTCAAATAAATCAACAACTTCAAATAAAATCTGACGGACTTGTGTTTATTTAAGAATTTTGTCACTTACTCACCAACCTAGAATTTTATGTATTAAACATGACAGGTATTTTGTATTATTTTATCACCAAACATTAATATCCATACGTACGTTTATAGCTTGTTTAGCCTGTTAAATGTATTTCCCGAACTTCGGTAGCAACGCCAGGGGACGAATATATTATGGGTGAGATTTTCAGAAAATGTACAATTCAACTTCGCCAATCTCCTCAAATAACCCAAATTTTAGACGAAAATAAAGTTGAAAATACAGTTCAACCTAACCAAAAGATTGCTAGAATCAATGCAATACCGAATATACCTGAATTTACGTATTGATTAATGTATGAGAAGGGTGAATAATCGTGGGTGATCGCATATATACGCACGACGGTAGGAGTGCGTATATAGCAGCGATTCACCCTCGATTTATGAGCCCTTCTCATAAATTAATTAATTTATCCCACGACTGTATCACAGCATGCTCCCAATCGTAAAAGCATCGGTACCCCGGTTACCGGTATGTGGTTCCTTATCTGTGGGGTGGTGTTGGGTATCAAAGGGTGGGTAGGGGTAGTTGTGGTTTTGTGTTATTGGTGACAGACCCACCTCTGAGAGGAGGGTGGAGAGGGATGAATGGTGAGGAGACAAAGTTGTTTGGATCTATCAACGAGATTATATATAATCTCGTTGGATCTATAAACGAAAGTATTATCATTTGATAAAACATTTGAGTAACATGAATTTAATCTTAGAGTAAAAAGATTTAATCATTACTCCAAGATAAATACCATGTTCGATTTGATGCTAGATATATATAATATTGGTATATTCGTAAAAGTAACTTAGATGAGGGTAGAATTAACCTTAAGTATAAAAATGTGCACTTTTGTTGCTATGTGTGATGTCATTCCATTGTTGTTTCCTTAGCAACGATTGATCATTTAATATTCATATCTTGGCTGTAATGGAAATAATAAAAAAATAAATAAAAAAATAAATAACCCTAGCCGCTATCAGCGAAGATCCCCAAGCTAGCTAACCTCTTCTATGAACTCTAATTCTCGTTCTAAGCTTTGATAAGTCCTAAGAATATGGGTCTTTGAAATTTTCTAAAGCTACAGATACCATATAATGAATATATAATGCAGCAGACCCGTAATAATTAAATTAACATTAAACTCAGAAAACCAATGTATTATTTTAACATAATCCTTCTTGGAGAACATGTTTAAAGCATGTTTAGAGCATGATGCTTAGAGTATGGTAACGTTTCTGAGGAAGAATATTCCTGTGATGAGCATTTTCTAATCAGCCTTCATTGTAAGTTTCTCATCCTGGGCCATTAGTGCAGTAGGCTTTCAATCAATGACATACACTTCTTATTTGATCTAGAGGCTTTAAATCTAAAGTACTATATGAACTTTTTACCTCTCAGTAGAGTGTTACTGCTCTTGCATGTTACCTTACTTTAAAAAAAGCATTTATTATTGTACACAACAGTGTACTCAATATACCTACCACTGCACACAATAGTGGATCTTCTTATATCAATGTGTAATAATGATACCTGTCAAAAATGAAAACTATTAGCTAGTACCATCATCATACTCTTCTCATATGTATCTACTCATCCCATCTAGAGTTGAAATTTTGTTAGTATTAAGCCCCGTAAAGGGAATTTTATTTGTAACTTTCACTTCAAGAAAAAGTCGGCAGTCAGTGGAAGACCTGACTTGTCCGATTGTCAGAATTGTCCGACCTGTTGCATTTACGATCATACAATAAAGAATTACTGAATTGAATTGAATTGAATTGATCTGATAATATCAAATTCCTGTGCATGTCTTAGCTCCAAGGTCTTAGTGAAGTTTGTGTACTTTGAGAGAACATATTTCGGGGGAAACCCATTTACTCTGTGACATGTGGTTCTTACCCCCCACCCCCAATCCTCTGTCCATCCCCTGCTTGCCTCCTGCGGTACTCATTTTATTGCACCCTCATCAAATTGCACCTCCCCCATTAGGCGCTTGTATAACGTTATTCAAGACACCAACGAGAGTGAAAGAAGGCATCAACCCAACCAAATCAACCCAACCCAACCAATAGTCAACTCAAATTTCTCCAGGAAAGGGCTTAGAGTTGATTATTGGAGCTCAGAGTTGATTATTCATTCAATAATCAACTCTACTCAACAATCAACCCAACCAAAGTAAATTCATCCCGAATAATCCATCCAAACTTTCAACTCAAAAGCCCTTAGAGTGGGATAACTAGTATTGACCAACTTTCAATCTAATTTAGGAGAATTTACTAAATGTGTAGAGCTGCCAATTGTACATTATCTGAAAATCTGACCCATATAGGATTGACCATTCCCCAACATAACATTGTTAGTCTCGTTTAAAAAATAATAATGGTTTGATAATACCCGTGAATACTTCACTCCAAGGTTTAACAACAATACTAGAACTAATAGATATGATTATCTGTTTTTTATGGGACAATTCTGTGAATAAAATGACAAAGTAGGGATGCGACCCCCCCCCCCCTATGCTCTCCCCCTACGCCCCCCCCCCCCCCCCCCCACACACACACAACACACTGCAGTGGCGATCCACGAATTTTGGTGAGAGTGTGAGGGTTTTTTAACAAGAGGATTTGGGATGCTGGGTGTGCAGTATCTCTTCGACCCAGTATTCTTGTTAATTTATTGATGGAATCGATAGAATGACTTTTTTTATGGTCCCAGAAGGTGGTGGTGGTCTCAACTGATAAAGAATGTTTAGGGAGAAATTTCATAAATTATGTAACATCCTCTTATAACATTCTAGGCTCAAAGTTGAGTGTCCCTCCAAATTGAGCTAAACTGAGGAAAAGCCTCTCGCCCCCAACCGCAAAATGCCATCAGAATCCCATTAGGACACCTACTCCAGGGCCAAGATTGTCATTAGCGCAGTAGGCGTCCAATCACTGGCATGCCAATCTTGCAACACGATTAGAAAAAAAATAAAAATTTCATATTCATAACTAACGTTATATAAACCTATATAAAATATTCATGTTCTAAAATTAGAAACCATAAGATGCAATATATTCCCATCGTTGCGAGGAGCGATTTCATGCATCAGTTGACGGGACATCAAAGAGGCGGGGAAAAGCACCGGAGTGTCCTGCTCGGTGTACTCAGTGTGAGGGAGTGGGAGGGGCTCGGGGAGCAGGTCACCATGCTCGGTCTGCTCTAGAATTCCTATCTAGGCACCACCCGATGCCAAGACCTAATCTAGACCCAGAGCAAATGGTCATCTCCTCCGTAAACAACTGGACCGCTTTGCGATTCAGTACAATCGTTTCAGCAAGAATCCTCGACTTGTGACAATTTTGTCTAGCTTTAGATGTTGTTCGATGCCAAAGGTGGCCGACAATAGCCCTGGAATTGTCCAAATTTTATGGGAGGGAGTCAGTGACACAGTTAAAGACAAGCTTTCTCACTCTCGGTCAGGGGCCGGCGGAGTGATACCAACACCGAGCCGGTACTATTTGTGTGCAATTAAACGATTGTTTACATTGTATTTTCTGGTTTAAATTTGCGAAAGAGACGTCAATAAACGCAATTTTATTTGAGTAATTCCGTAACTGTGTTGTTTTAATTGAAAAAAGATAGCTTTTTGGAACTATGTTTCGGAGCGTAGCGATATCCCCTTTCATGTCACGCCCAAGCGTCTATGGTCGTGTAAACCTATCACTTCCTGGTATGGTATGTTTATGTGGAGATTTCCTCGACTTTTCCTACTCGTAGGTGGATGAATAGCACCTCATATCGCAGGAGATTGAGGAGCTGGTTGAAAAGACTCGGATCTTACCGTCATGGGGAACTGTATAAGTCGTCCCCATGGGGAAAAGAAACCTGACGGAGCGGCGAATTTGTCGTCATCCAAGGCGGCCGAAAATCAGAATGGATCCATCTTTCCTGAAGGAGCGGTCGGAGGGGAGAATTCTCTCTCTAGCAATGTGCACACCTCCCCACCCGCTTCTCAGCATGATTCTCCGGCCAATGTAAAAATATTTGTTGCTTTATATGACTATGATGCGAGAACTGACGAGGATCTAAGTTTCAAGAAGGGAGAGCATCTGGAAATTATAAATGACACACAAGGAGACTGGTGGTTCGCTCGATCAAAAGCCACTAAATTAGAGGGATATATTCCGTCCAATTATGTGGCAAAAATTAAGAGTCTAGAATCAGAACCGTAAGTATGTTATTGTATAGATACAACACTTCATTTTCAGGGATTTTTAGGTTCATCCAACGCTTGGATTCTGTGTTTTAAGCTCGGGAGTAAATCGACCGGTCCGATGTTGAGTTTGTTGACAGCTCTTGCGAGTGACACTATGCTACTGACACTGACAAGCAGACTGACAGCTCGAGAAATAAGGAGACACAGGTGGAATTGGATTGTGTTTGTGTGATTCTTCGGTTCAATTGTTCTTTTTTAAAAATGTCTAACCGAGCCCTATCACACCTTGTTGTGAATTATGCTTGTGTTGTGTATTAACATGATTCAAGCAATATCTTCAGTTTTAAGATGACCATTGGCATTGTCGATGATGGCATTGTTTTCCAGGGAAAAGGGTTAGTTTTTCTAATCTCAGAACTTCAGTGGGATGAAAAAATAAAAACCAATTAATTTCATGGATTTCAAGGGATGTGGGTGCTATCACTCTGCTCTTCTGGCACGTACTACAAAATATGTCTTCAATTACGTGTTATCATAATCAGTTTGAGAGAGCTCGTAATGATATTATATTATATAATTATAATAACCAATTTCATCACTCAATAGACAATACCCCAGATAAAAATCAAAGTCCAATCATAATATAATAAATGATTCCCTTTCGTTTCAATTGACTTGAAATGATGTATGTTCTAATCTGTCCCACAAGTTTTGGATCAGATTGACCTATCCACTTGTTCCTGTCGTCCTGCTTATCAAGGATAATGACTAATAGTTATACCCACTCCTCCTGATAAAACGTCCTAATCATATCACATACTCGCTTACTATAGTCTATATAAGGTATAATGACCGATTTACCATTTAATCATCTAGATATCAATATGGTTATGACTATGAGTCAGATGTAATTGATATTCCTATTGGAGTCGATCATTGGATAACATTTATGAACATTGACATTGGGAAGAAAAACATTCCAATTGTTTTGACTGTTTATTCAGGAGTATTTCTATCATTATTATGTCGAATATTCATTCCTTGGACTATCAACAGTCCTTAAATAACGAACAGATCTTTCTTGATAGAAAATAGGAACCGAGAACTATAACTAATCTACTATTTTGATACCAGTAGAGCCGTTTTAGGTAAGTACTACATGTACTGTACAAAGAAGAGTGCCAACTTCATTATCCATATCCTTTGAATGGGAATCACTGAGGGTGAAGTGAGTGAGTTTTGGAGAGAAAAGTAGGTTTACTGCGTCCTGTCTAGGTCATCTAGAATCAGTGTAGGCTATGGTTTGGTTTGGGCTCTTGCCAGATAAATAACCAGCTGCTTATGGACATGGATAGAGTGTGTGGCCTTGCTAGGGATATGCTTTTATAGCAGTGGGTCTTGAATAATATATTATGCTACCCGCTCAGGAATTGGGATGAAAAGCGACCAGCTGCATCTGTTAGTACACTTTGATTTATGGTATTGCTGTAGGTTTAACATGAGAAGTCGGTGTTATGACTCTACCCTAGAATGTTATTCTATCGGTCGTCGTTTTTATTCCATTCCTCTATATTGTATAGGCTACGGACATACATTTGTTGCACTGTAAGAAGTACTTATAATATCATATCTTCCTTATCCTTCGGTGTGTCAATCCTCTTTGCAATGTGCAGTGATTGTATAGGGAAATCAATATATACATGTGTTAAAATTATTTATAAGAGGTGATGAACTTTTCACCTCTTTAGACTAAAACAAAATTGAAATGTCTGAAATAATATTAACCAACCAAAGAGGTTCGCTCTATACCGTCCACAGTCAGTAACGGTAACGGTTTCATAAATATCGACCTGAAACAATTTGTAACACAATTCCTCGAATTATTACATTTTTCTTAATCCAAAACAAATATATAACTCCTTAGCCATACTGGCCTTGTAATTACTCACGATATATTAAAGAACATTATTAATAACGTCAAGAGAAGAGTGTATCTTGCATAGGCTTGGGCGTATGCCCTTACTATTTGGTTAGTTACAGCACAAATGATAATAATAATAATCTTGTTAAAATACTTCCGCATAGTGAAGGATATGATACATAACGATGACGACATACATTCTCCTATGAGTGGTTCAAATTACTGGGGCATACCTTCCACTAGGATGTGGTGGTCTTACCATAATGTTATTAACCATGGTCTACTGGATAAATCCTGGTCTATTTGGGAGTCATGCAATCCCTATTATTATAGCATACTATTGGAACGTTTACACTAATATATTATTATGATACAATATACCTCTATTTGTTTAATCATACACATCTTGCTGGTTATAAAATGTAGCGAAGTTGTATGGTCGTCACTTTTAATTTGGGAATCCCGGGTGGTTATCTTTTGGTTGCTAGAGAGGTTAGGAAAAATCCCAAAAATATTGATATTTGATTGGGTTTTTATTTCACCATAATATTTATTATAAGGATGGTTGTAAGTTAGTGTATCAATTCATTGGAACAAGATATTTATAATAGTTCAGCGTTAATGACACGAACATTCCTGGATTACATTGAAAATATTGTGAATTAATCTAGTCAATTGTGGACGAGTAACTTGAATCCATGTTCAGATTTCTTTTAAAAACAAGATATTCAAGACACACTCTAGGTCCAAACCTCAGATCAGATAAGAATGGTATGTCAGCCTACCTCGCTAATCAGTTTCCTCTCCTAGAACTTGGTGTTTTAATGGGAATATTATGACATTGTGCAGTCTTAATGGAATTATAATGGTTCTTTGCGGTTTGAGGCGAGAGGCTTTCCCTTCATTTGAAGGGACTTAATCAACTTTGGGCCTAGACTGGATACAACTTAACATCAGTGCAAAACAACAACATATTATAACAAACTATGATATTTGAGAAATATACGATAAACAATCTGCATGTCTGGTTTAAATTCATTCCCTAGACGACGTGGTCAAAGGTTCACTCGTCCAATAATTATTAAACACATTATTGTTCATGTCAATTAAAGGTGTAACAATGGAGGATCCCCAGTTTATAAAGGTTTCTCTCGTGGCTTATCCGGGACCTTCTCAAGGATGTAGATGTTGTTTCTCGTGACATGTCAATCATCCTGGCTCAGGCTGATCTAGATCCACCACAGCCCATTCCATATCACTTGATAAAGGTCAAAGGTCAGCCCCATACCCAAGTTACACAAAAGCTATAGTACAAACCCTCAGATCAGATAAGAATGGTATGTCAGTTGACTTCGCTAATCGTTTTCCTGGCCTAGAATTCGGCGTTTTAATGGGAATATAATGGCATTTTGCGGTCTTAATGGAATTATACTGGCACTTTGTGGTTTGAGACGAGAGGCTTTCCCTTCGTTTGAAGGGACTTTCTCATCTTTGGGCTTAGACTGAGTATGTCTTGTGTTATCACAACAAAGGCAGGAGATATAGGACACAATGATACACACGAGCCCATCACCTTTTCTACACTATTTGCTCCTAGATTGTTATAGATATTAACGTTGTGTGAAACCAACTGTAAACAAAATCAAGTTGTATGAAACCAACTGTAGTGCCAGAGTATGGAGAGCTCATATATTCCTTAGTGAACCACCCCTGCTTGTGGACTAATCTTATTGCGTTCTTTACTCATGAATACCAGGCGTCGTCATTCTTTTTACGGCCTTCTTTTTATATTGGAAATATAGAGCAATACACTCTCCCTATAAACATCACCATTGTGTTATGTAGAAAGAGTTAACTATATACATTATATGAGTCAGATTTCCAGAAAATACACACTCTACAGTTCTACACATCTATCAAATTAGGGTGTAAAATGATAAAATATTAGGTGTATCTGAGTGTATTTGATATTGCCTTGATTCAGACCATCTGTTTGTTTATGTTGAACTGCATTTTGAAGCTCATTTTTGTCTTAAATTAGGGTTATTTGAGAGGATTGGTGAAGGCGAATTGTACATTTTCTGGCGATTTCACCCTCATATGTTTTCGTTTTTCACCTAATGATTAATCTGGGATGTAAATATAGATTCATGGATAATTGGTGTTACAATATAATATACCGACACCATGACTCATCTACCATATTCCAACCTTGACTGTCTAAATTGGACTTTGTCGAGCAGAAGGTAAATCAGGTCTTAGAAGGGCGGACATTATTTAGTGGACTACTATTTTCCCTAGTCAGTATCGTGACGCACCACGCCTGTCACTAGTCTATACATTGGTATCTAGATTAGCTGTACAGTCTAGGCCCAAACCCTCACATCAGATAAGAATGGTATGTCAGTGATTAGACCCCTGCTTCGCTAATCAGTTTCCTGGCCTAGGATTAGACGTTCTAATGGGAATGACATTTGCGGTCTTAATGGAATTATAATGATTGACGGTTTGAGGCGAGAGGCTTTCCCTCTGTTTGAAGGGACTCTCTCAACTGTGGGCCTAGCCTGTAGTAGAGTTACACCCACTAGGGTGTATCTAGCAGTTATGGTATATATTTTCATTAATTTTTTTTTGTTTAGAAAGTATTATTTATATCATATAGACGCCTACTCCCTCTAGGCCCAAACCCTCAGATCTGATAAGAATGGTATGTCAGCCTACTTCGCCGATCAGTTTCCTGGCCTAGAACTCGGCGTTTTAATGGGAATATAATGACATTTTGCGGTCTTAATGGGATTATAATGCCACTTTGCAGTTTGAGGCGAGAGGCTTTCCCTTCGTTTGAAGGGATTCTCTCATCTTTGGGCCTAGACTGTACTGGAAATGTCAATGAACCTTTAGCGATCTAGTCTAATCCTCTAGCGATAGGGCCCCAGATGCCATGTCACCGTCCCTGTGTGCTGGCAAGTTGAGACCAATCATCATTTATTCACGCAATCAATTCCGCCACAAACTAGTCAATTTAGTTAGCAACGCTGAGATCATAACCAGGTTTTAAAATGGGACCAGAATCACTGGGAATATTCTAAATATGTTTTGACTTTAATTTTGTTTGTGAACGTGGGGGTGAAAATGTTCGGAAGGAGATCAGTCCAAAATGTTAAGTCCTCTGGGGCTATGTTTTGACTTTGAATTACTTTATGGAGCCATTGATGCGTTACCAGACTTGAGGCTGTACTCCTCCCATCGTAGTCATTCATAATATATAAAAAAAACTATTAGTAAAAATGATAATATGTATGGAATGATATCTCCGAGGTAAAGGTGCTGGTGATAGAGTGTATTGGAGATATAGTATCGTCTTGATCTTGAGTCTAGGCAGTGGTATAGCCTAGATCTAGTAATAAAAGAGCAGCAATTTAGTCCTGTTTAGAAAACATCAGTATTTATACATAGAAAACATGTAATGCCCATGCGCGAGCATGCGTAGGTATTATCCAATCATGGTCATTATACCTGGTTACTCAATAAGGTGTAACCTTACATATTAATTTTTACCGTTATGCAGTTGCATAATGTTACGTAATACCTATAATTATAAAAGGAGGATAAAGTAGTCGTGACTTCACAAGTGTTGGTCGTATAGAAGTGTGTGAAGATAAGGTGTTGTTCTTAGAGATAACCTTTATCAGCGAGGTCGTGATGTACCTCACCCTTGGGCTTGAACTGGTGCGTGAACCCTCAGATCACACTCTAGGTCCAAACCCTCAGATCAGATAAGAATGGTATGTCAGCCTGCTTCACTAATCAGTGTTCTTGCTTAAGAATTGGCGTTAATGGGAATATAATGACATTTTGCGGTCTTAATGGAATTATAATGCCACTTTGTTGTTTTGAGCCCAGAGGCTTTACCTTCGTTTGAAGGGACTTTCTCAACTTTGGGCCTAGACTGTGCTGGTCGTATATAAGTGTGTGAAGATAAGGTGTTGTTCTTAGAGATAACCTTTATCAGTGAGATCGTGATGCATACCTCACCCTTGTGCTTGAACTGGTGCGTGATATTGATCCAGCTAATGATAATGTGGGATCCACCAAAAGTTGATTAGCAGAGGGAATGATGATCGGTTACCTCATTTATGCTGATTGAGGGGTGCAATAAAACTAATTCATATTGCACACGTGCCTTATGAATTGGCTTTCCTTTTAAATTTAAGAACTTCATCGGGAATCGGAATTAAAAAAAAGTCTTTTAATTTTTGTTTTTGATAAGGGAAGATAGTAAACAGGGATGATAAATGTCAGACTTTCAGCTGATTTCCGATTTTATTTAATTCCCAAGAAAATCGTATTTTCACTATCATTTATAGACTAAATCATGGTTTTGAAGTCCTCTGTATTCCTCCCCTTCCCTGCCCAGTGTCAGATCAATGATCTATGGACGATCATTGGTCAGATCCCAGTCAGACGCACTTAGTTCCCACTATCAGATGTTTCTCAGGTGTTTTTCAGCCGTCGGAAAGTTAGAACACCGGGCAGAATATTTACTGGCCGCTCATTGGTCGAAAATCGGTGCCAGAAGAGTTCTGATTGGCTGCTCTCACTGTCCTCATCTCAAGCAGTTGTAGTCATATTGAGACACGCAATTTGCGTGGGGATTCTAAGTTTGGAGTGTTTAACACTATCAGACTTTTTGCTAGAACCCAACTAGCATCCCTGAGTAAATAGTGAATAGATTTCGGAGCTATACTATAGGCCGTGCTAATTACGCCGCGGCGAATATGACTTTGATGCCGATGTCTGATTAATCTGCCACCCCCTGATAAAAACAACAGCTGGATCATCACATTTACTCTTTCCCTCGACCCCAAGTTTGGTGAGGTTTGGTGAGATTTGGTGACAATACCACGTATCTTATGATCATTAAACTTCTCAGATAGGCGGTTGGGCATGCCACGGGGACGTGGGGGTGGCATCAAACCATACCAGGGCCATGGGGTTAATTACCAAAAGAACAGGCTTTCTCTCTGCTCCCACCTAAGTTAATTTAGGTTATACTATAGTATTTGAATATATTTTTTATTTCCACATATTTTGCTAAAATATGTTAGAATTTATTCTAATCGATTCTGACCTTTGCCCTTACTGAAAGAACTAGATGTATTTGAAATGGTACCATAAAGTGTTTGGGCGCAGAGAAGTCTGAAGAGGAGCTAGTAAAACTGAATCTAACTCTGACGATAATTTATTATTCAAAATTATTTGATGGAATTTCATTGTAGAAATTAGAAACCATTTATGAAATTAATTGTAACTAAAACAACAACAGTAATAAAGACGATACTAAGGCCCAGTTATAGCATATATGGTGATACTTGTAATATATTTGAATGGGTGATAGAAGGAGGAATCAGGACTTAGCGGTTTGAGGCGAGAGGCTTCCCCTCAGTTTGAAGGGACTCTCTCAACGTTGGACCTAGACTGTAAAGCATATATGGTGAATATTTAGAGAATACCATAAAGGGCGCCGAAATGTCTGAAGAAGAGGTAATAAAACTGACGATAAATTATTATTTAAAATTATTTGATTTATTGTAGAATAATCTATAAAATCAATTGTAATTAAAACAACAACTAATAAAGACGATACTAAAGCCTAGTTATAGCATATATGGTGAATACTTAGAATATATTTGAATGGGTGATAGAAGGAGGAATCAGGACTTAGCAGTTTGAGGCGAGAGGCTTCCCCTTAGTTTGAAGGGACTCTCTCAACTTTGGGCCTAGACTGTAAAGCATATATGGTGAATATTTAGGATATATTTGAATGGGATGATAGAAGGAGGAATGAGGGCGGTGAAGTCTAAGGAAGGACCCAGTGGTCTAGATGTGGTGTTGTTTCATGTGACTGGAGGGTCTGACTCATCGCTAGTACTCGGCACACTAGTACTAGAGCAGGAGGAGGATAAAGTTTGTGTTGAAACTATCCAGTGTCAGACACAGTCGTAGACTCAGTATTTATCTTACCCTCCTCTCCCTCCTCTCTCCCTCTCTCCCCCGCCCCCGCCTGCTCCATTCCTGAGCCAGTGGTGGAACTAGAGCTCACAGGGGCAACATACAACAATGATAAAAATACCAGAGCTTGCCTCCATATTTATAAATTGAAGGATTTTCGTGGCAGGGGTGTCCTATTTCTATGAATCTTCCTCGTCTGGTTTCAAAGCACAGTGTTTTACGTCGGGGCATGATTACGTAAAACATATTGTTCACTCTAGGCCCAAACCCTTAGATCAGATAAGTATGGTATGTCAGCCTACTTCGATAATAGGTTTTCTGGCCTAGGACTTGGCGTTCTAATGGGAATATAATGACATTTTGCAGTCTTAATGGAATTACGGTTTGAGCGAGAGGCTTTCCCTTCGTTTGAAGGGACCCGCTCAACTTTGGGCTTAGACTATCTAAGGGAAGTGCTCTCTTCATATTTTGTTTTCCGTTCAAGATGGATCTTTTGACAAAATCGCTCATGGATTCGATCCCAGGACCCAACTTAGATTCTGTCCTCTCGACTTCACTAAAAGCCAGTAATTTATTTCCCCAAATCACATGCTTTTGTATAGGCTAAACTATATTAGAATTCAATTCATTTAAATTACCAGACCACTCAGACTCTCTCCCATAAGGTTCAGTCTAGGCAGATAAGAATGGTATATCAGTGATTAGACGCCTACTTCGCTAATCGGTTTCCTGGCCTAGGACTAGGCGTTCTAATGGGAATATAATGATATTTTGCGGTCTTAATGTAATTATAATGGTATTCGCGGTTTGAGGCGAGAGGCTTTTCCTTCATTTGAAGGGACTCTCAAATTTGGTCCTAGACTGCTTAGGGTTGGGCTGAGGGTGTGTGCCTGGTATAATATTATTACTCCTCTACTGTTATGACACTAAACCTATGCTGCACATGTCTGTTCGTGCAAGTGCTTGTTATAGCCTTTATGTTGTTGAGTAACGGACTCGTGTCACTTTGTTCCATTTACCTAAATACCACATGTTTGGTTGTTCAACCCTTCACACAATTCACACATTCATACTACTCGCTCTTGGGGGCATAAACCAAAAAGAGATATTTAAAGTGGGTTTCTGTTTCTGCTCCTAAATGTAACTGAAGGAAGACCAAGAGAGTGGTTGAGTATGAAAGATTGCGTCATGGATGGTGAGTTTGACTTTGTTGAGATATTGAAATTGAAATGATCTATCATAGTTAATCAAGATGGTATAAGATTGATACAATTCCCAATAAGACACTGAGAGATGAAGTTTGTTCAGTTGTTGTTTATTTAAGACCAAACATGTTTCGAGGATTGGTTGTCCTCTTCATCAGTGGTATCTTAGTGATTGTTCTTCAAGTTTATGTGTATTTTCTTAAGTGTAATGTAAAAAACCAACTTCATTAGAGTATTAAAAAATCCTCAAGAGAGTGGTTGCAAGATTAGTGTAGGGTGTAGATCTATAGACCGTTGTATTGCAGTAGTATATCATAGAAGCACATTGACTCAAAATAGCTCAGTAATTTACCAGTAGCAGTGTAATGAAATATAAAAAAGAGACTCGCGGGAGGCTTCCCGGGTTGATTGAATGAGCTTCCCCCAGTGTGGGTGGTGTGGGTGTGGGTAGTGTGGGTGTTATAGTGTGGCAGCCCTTGGAGTAATGGGTCAGTGAGTGGGTGAGTGAGTAGTATAGGGCAATGGTGGGTGGTAGTGTGGGTGGTGTGTGGGTGTTGGTGTGGCAGCCCTTGGAGTAATGGGTGAGTGAGTGGGTGAGTGAGTAGTATAGGGCAATGGTGGGTGGTAGTGTGGGTGTTATGGTGTGGCAGCCCTTGGAGTAATGGGTCAGTGAGTGGGTGAGTGAGTAGTATAGGGCAATGGTGGGTGGTAGTGTGGGTGTTATAGTGTGGCAGCCCTTGGAGTAATGGGTGAGTGAGTGGGTGAGTGAGTAGTATAGGGCAATGGTGGGTGGTAGTGTGGGTGGTGGTGTGGGTGTTATAGTGTGGCAGCCCTTGGAGTAATGGGTGAGTGAGTGGGTGAGTGAGTAGTATAGGGCAATGGTGGGTGGTAGTGTGGGTGGGTGTTTGTGTGGGTTATAGTGTGGCAGCCCTATGGAGTAATGGGTGAGTGAGTGGGTGAGTGAGTAGTATAGGGCAATGGTGGGTGGTGTGGGTGGTAGTGTGGGTGTTATAGTGTGGCAGCCCTTGGAGTAATGGGTGAGTGAGTGGGTGAGTGAGTAGTATAGGGCAATGGTGGGTGGTAGTGTGGGTGGTAGTGTGGGTGTTATAGTGTGGCAGCCCTTGGAGTAATGGGTGAGTGAGTGGGTGAGTGAGTAGTATAGGGCAATGGTGGGTGGTGTGGGTGGTAGTGTGGGTGTTATAGTGGCAGGCCTTGGAGTAATGGGTGAGTGAGTGGGTGAGTGAGTAGTATAGGGCAATGGTGGGTGGTAGTGTGGGTGGTAGTGTGGGTGTTATAGTGTGGCAGCCCTTGGAGTAATGGGTGAGTGAGTGGGTGAGTGAGTAGTATAGGGCAATGGTGGGTGGTAGTGTGGGTGGTGTGTGGGTGTTATAGTGTGGCAGCCCTTGGAGTAATGGGTGAGTGAGTGGGTGAGTGAGTAGTATAGGGCAATGGTGGGTGGTAGTGTGGGTGTTATAGTGTGGGTGTTATAGTGTGGCAGCCCTTGGAGTAATGGGTGAGTGAGTGGGTGAGTGAGTAGTATAGGGCAATGGTGGGGGGTAGTGTGGGTGTTATAGTGTGGCAGCCCTTGGAGTAATGGGTCAGTGAGTGGGTGAGTGAGTAGTATAGGGCAATGGTGGGTGGTAGTGTGGGTGGTGTGTGGGTGTTATAGTGTGGCAGCCCTTGGAGTAATGGGTGAGTGAGTGGGTGAGTGAGTAGTATAGGGCAATGGTGGGTGTTAGTGTGGGTGTTATAGTGTGGCAGCCCTTGGAGTAATGGGTGAGTGAGTGGGTGAGTGAGTAGTATAGGGCAATGGTGGGTGGTGGTGTGGGTGGTAGTGTGGGTGGTGGTGTGGCAGCCCTTGGAGTAATGGGTGAGTGAGTGGGTGAGTGAGTAGTATAGGGCAATGGTGGGTGTTGGTGTGGGTGTTATAGTGTGGCAGCCCTTGGAGTAATGGGTGAGTGAGTGGGTGAGTGAGTAGTATAGGGCAATGGTGGGTGGTGGTGTGGGTGGTAGTGTGGGTGGTGGTGTGGCAGCCCTTGGAGTAATGGGTGAGTGAGTGGGTGAGTGAGTAGTATAGGGCAATGGTGGGTGGTAGTGTGGGTGGTGGTGTGGCAGCCCTTGGAGTAATGGGTCAGTGAGTGGGTGAGTGAGTAGTATAGGGCAATGGTGGGTGGTAGTGTGGGTGGTAGTGTGGGTGTTATAGTGTGGCAGCCCTTGGAGTAATGGGTCAGTGAGTGGGTGAGTGAGTAGTATAGGGCAATGGTGGGTGGTAGTGTGGGTGGTGTGTGGGTGTTATAGTGTGGCAGCCCTTGGAGTAATGGGTGAGTGAGTGGGTGAGTGAGTAGTATAGGGCAATGGTGGGTGTTAGTGTGGGTGTTATAGTGTGGCAGCCCTTGGAGTAATGGGTGAGTGAGTGGGTGAGTGAGTAGTATAGGGCAATGGTGGGTGGTGGTGTGGGTGGTAGTGTGGGTGGTGGTGTGGCAGCCCTTGGAGTAATGGGTGAGTGAGTGGGTGAGTGAGTAGTATAGGGCAATGGTGGGTGTTGGTGTGGGTGTTATAGTGTGGCAGCCCTTGGAGTAATGGGTGAGTGAGTGGGTGAGTGAGTAGTATAGGGCAATGGTGGGTGGTGGTGTGGGTGGTAGTGTGGGTGGTGGTGTGGCAGCCCTTGGAGTAATGGGTGAGTGAGTGGGTGAGTGAGTAGTATAGGGCAATGGTGGGTGGTAGTGTGGGTGGTAGTGTGGGTGTTATAGTGTGGCAGCCCTTGGAGTAATGGGTGAGTGAGTGGGTGGGTGAGTAGTATAGGGCAATGGTGGGTGGTAGTGTGGGTGGTAGTGTGGGTGTTATAGTGTGGCAGCCCTTGGAGTAATGGGTGAGTGAGTGGGTGAGTGAGTAGTATAGGGCAATGGTGGGTGGTAGTGTGGGTGGTGTGTGGGTGTTATAGTGTGGCAGCCCTTGGAGTAATGGGGGAGTGAGTGGGTGAGTGAGTAGTATAGGGCAATGGTGGGTGGTAGTGTGGGTGGTAGTGTGGGTGTTATAGTGTGGCAGCCCTTGGAGTAATGGGTGAGTGAGTGGGTGAGTGAGTAGTATAGGGCAATGGTGGGTGGTGGTGTGGGTGGTAGTGTGGGTGTTATAGTGTGGCAGCCCTATGGAGTAATGGGTGAGTGAGTGGGTGAGTGAGTAGTATAGGGCAATGGTGGGTGGTGTGTGGGTGTTAGTGTGGCAGCCCTTGGAGTAATGGTTGAGTGAGTGGGTGAGTGAGTAGTATAGGGCAATGGTGGGTGGTAGTGTGGGTGGTAGTGTGGGTGTTATAGTGTGGCAGCCCTATGGAGTAATGGGTGAGTGAGTGGGTGAGTGAGTAGTATAGGGCAATGGTGGGTGGTAGTGTGGGTATTATAGTGTGGCAGCCCTTGGAGTAATGGGTGAGTGAGTGGGTGAGTGAGTAGTATAGGGCAATGGTGGGTGGTAGTGTGGGTGGTGGTGTGGGTGTTATAGTGTGGCAGCCCTTGGAGTAATGGGTGAGTGAGTGGGTGAGTGAGTAGTATAGGGCAATGGTGGGTGGTAGTGTGGGTGGTGTGTGGGTGTTGGTGTGGCAGCCCTTGGAGTAATGGGTGAGTGAGTGGGTGAGTGAGTAGTATAGGGCAATGGTGGGTGGTAGTGTGGGTGGTAGTGTGGGTGTTATAGTGTGGCAGCCCTTGGAGTAATGGGTGAGTGAGTGGGTGAGTGAGTAGTATAGGGCAATGGTGGGTGGTAGTGTGGGTGGTAGTGTGGGTGGTAGTGTGGGTGTTGGTGTGGCAGCCCTTGGAGTAATGGGTGAGTGAGTGGGTGAGTGAGTAGTATAGGGCAATGGTGGGTGGTAGTGTGGGTGGTAGTGTGGGTGTTATAGTGTGGCAGCCCTTGGAGTAATGGGTGAGTGAGTGGGTGAGTGAGTAGTATAGGGCAATGGTGGGTGGTAGTGTGGGTGTTATGGTGTGGCAGCCCTTGGAGTAATGGGTGAGTGAGTGGGTGAGTGAGTAGTATAGGGCAATGGTGGGTGGTAGTGTGGGTGGTGTGTGGGTGTTGGTGTGGCAGCCCTTGGAGTAATGGGTGAGTGAGTGGGTGAGTGAGTAGTATAGGGCAATGGTGGGTGGTAGTGTGGGTGTTATAGTGTGGCAGCCCTTGGAGTAATGGGTCAGTGAGTGGGTGAGTGAGTAGTATAGGGCAATGGTGGGTGGTAGTGTGGGTGGTAGTGTGGGTGTTATAGTGTGGCAGCCCTTGGTGTAATGGGTGAGTGAGTGGGTGAGTGAGTAGTATAGGGCAATGGTGGGTGGTAGTGTGGGTGGTGTGTGGGTGTTATAGTGTGGCAGCCCTTGGAGTAATGGGTGAGTGAGTGGGTGAGTGAGTAGTATAGGGCAATGGTGGGTGGTAGTGTGGGTGTTAGTGTGGGTGTTATAGTGGGTGTTATAGTGTGGCAGCCCTTGGAGTAATGGGTGAGTGAGTGGGTGGGTGAGTAGTATAGGGCAATGGTGGGTGGTAGTGTGGGTAGTGTGGGTGTTATAGTGTGGCAGCCCTTGGAGTAATGGGTGAGTGAGTGGGTGAGTGAGTAGTATAGGGCAATGGTGGGTGGTAGTGTGGGTGTTATAGTGTGGCAGCCCTATGGAGTAATGGGTGAGTGAGTGGGTGAGTGAGTAGTATAGGGCAATGGTGGGTGGTAGTGTGGGTGGTGTGTGGGTGTTATAGTGTGGCAGCCCTATGGAGTAATGGGTCAGTGAGTGGGTGAGTGAGTAGTATAGGGCAATGGTGGGTGGTAGTGTGGGTGTTATAGTGTGGCAGCCCTTGGAGTAATGGGTGAGTGAGTGGGTGAGTGAGTAGTATAGGGCAATGGTGGGTGTTAGTGTGGGTGTTAGTGTGGGTGTTAGTGTGGGTGTTAGTGTGGGTGTTATAGTGTGGCAGCCCTATGGAGTAATGGGTGAGTGAGTGGGTGAGTGAGTAGTATAGGGCAATGGTGGGTGGTAGTGTGGGTGGTAGTGTGGGTGGTGGTGTGGCAGCCCTTGGAGTAATGGGTGAGTGAGTGGGTGAGTGAGTAGTATAGGGCAATGGTGGGTGGTAGTGTGGGTGGTAGTGTGGGTGGTGGTGTGGCAGCCCTTGGAGTAATGGGTGAGTGAGTGGGTGAGTGAGTAGTATAGGGCAATGGTGGGTGGTAGTGTGGGTGGTAGTGTGGGTGGTGGTGTGGCAGCCCTTGGAGTAATGGGTCAGTGAGTGGGTGAGTGAGTAGTATAGGGCAATGGTGGGTGGTAGTGTGGGTGGTAGTGTGGGTGGTGGTGTGGCAGCCCTTGGAGTAATGGGTGAGTGAGTGGGTGAGTGAGTAGTATAGGGCAATGGTGGGTGGTAGTGTGGGTGGTGTGTGGGTGTTATAGTGTGGCAGCCCTATGGAGTAATGGGTCAGTGAGTGGGTGAGTGAGTAGTATAGGGCAATGGTGGGTGGTGGTGTGGGTGTTATAGTGTGGCAGCCCTTGGAGTAATGGGTGAGTGAGTGGGTGAGTGAGTAGTATAGGGCAATGGTGGGTGGTAGTGTGGGTGGTAGTGTGGGTGGTGGTGTGGCAGCCCTTGGAGTAATGGGTGAGTGAGTGGGTGAGTGAGTAGTATAGGGCAATGGTGGGTGGTAGTGTGGGTGGTGTGTGGGTGTTATAGTGTGGCAGCCCTTGGAGTAATGGGTCAGTGAGTGAGTGGGTGAGTGAGTAGTATAGGGCAATGGTGGGTGGTAGTGTGGGTGGTAGTGTGGGTGTTATAGTGTGGCAGCCCCTTGGAGTAATGGGTGAGTGAGTGGGTGAGTGAGTAGTATAGGGCAATGGTGGGTGTTGGTGTGGGTGGTGGTGTGGCAGCCCTTGGAGTAATGGGTGAGTGAGTGGGTGAGTGAGTAGTATAGGGCAATGGTGGGTGGTGTGTGGGTGTTATAGTGTGGCAGCCCTTGGAGTAATGGGTGAGTGAGTGGGTGAGTGAGTAGTATAGGGCAATGGTGGGTGGTAGTGTGGGTGGTGTGGGTGTTATAGTGTGGCAGCCCTTGGAGTAATGGGTGAGTGAGTGGGTGAGTGAGTAGTATAGGGCAATGGTGGGTGGTAGTGTGGGTGTTGGTGTGTGTGTTATAGTGTGGCAGCCCCTTGGAGTAATGGGTGAGTGAGTGGGTGAGTGAGTAGTATAGGGCAATGGTGGGTGGTAGTGTGGGTGTTATAGTGTGGCAGCCCTTGGAGTAATGGGTCAGTGAGTGGGTGAGTGAGTAGTATAGGGCAATGGTGGGTGGTAGTGTGGGTGTTATAGTGTGGGTGTTATAGTGTGGCAGCCCTTGGAGTAATGGGTGAGTGAGTGGGTGAGTGAGTAGTATAGGGCAATGGTGGGTGGTAGTGTGGGTGTTATAGTGTGGCAGCCCTATGGAGTAATGGGTGAGTGAGTGGGTGAGTGAGTAGTATAGGGCAATGGTGGGTGGTAGTGTGGGTGGTAGTGTGGGTGTTATAGTGTGGCAGCCCTTGGAGTAATGGGTGAGTGAGTGGGTGAGTGAGTAGTATAGGGCAATGGTGGGTGGTAGTGTGGGTGTTATAGTGTGGCAGCCCTTGGAGTAATGGGTGAGTGAGTGGGTGAGTGAGTAGTATAGGGCAATGGTGGGTGGTAGTGTGGGTGGTAGTGTGGGTGTTATAGTGTGGCAGCCCTTGGAGTAATGGGTGAGTGAGTGGGTGGGTGAGTAGTATAGGGCAATGGTGGGTGGTAGTGTGGGTGGTAGTGTGGGTGTTATAGTGTGGCAGCCCCTTGGAGTAATGGGTGAGTGAGTGGGTGAGTGAGTAGTATAGGGCAATGGTGGGTGGTGGTGTGGGTGTTATAGTGTGGCAGCCCTTGGAGTAATGGGTGAGTGAGTGGGTGAGTGAGTAGTATAGGGCAATGGTGGGTGGTAGTGTGGGTGGTGTGGGTGTTATAGTGTGGCAGCCCTTGGAGTAATGGGTGAGTGAGTGGGTGAGTGAGTAGTATAGGGCAATGGTGGGTGGTAGTGTGGGTGGTAGTGTGGGTGTTGGTGTGGCAGCCCTTGGAGTAATGGGTGAGTGAGTGGGTGAGTGAGTAGTATAGGGCAATGGTGGGTGGTAGTGTGGGTGGTGTGGGTGTTATAGTGTGGCAGCCCTTGGAGTAATGGGTGAGTGAGTGGGTGGGTGAGTAGTATAGGGCAATGGTGGGTGGTGGTGTGGGTGGTAGTGTGGGTGGTAGTGTGGGTGTTATAGTGTGGCAGCCCTTGGAGTAATGGGTCAGTGAGTGAGTGGGTGAGTAGTATAGGGCAATGGTGGGTGGTGGTGTGGGTGGTAGTGTGGGTGTTATAGTGTGGCAGCCCTTGGAGTAATGGGTCAGTGAGTGGGTGAGTGAGTAGTATAGGGCAATGGTGGGTGGTAGTGTGGGTGGTAGTGTGGGTGTTATAGTGTGGCAGCCCTTGGAGTAATGGGTGAGTGAGTGAGTGAGTGAGTAGTATAGGGCAATGGTGGGTGGTAGTGTGGGTGGTAGTGTGGGTGGTGGTGTGGCAGCCCTTGGAGTAATGGGTGAGTGAGTGGGTGAGTGAGTAGTATAGGGCAATGGTGGGTGGTAGTGTGGGTGGTGTGGGTGTTATAGTGTGGCAGCCCTTGGAGTAATGGGTGAGTGAGTGGGTGAGTGAGTAGTATAGGGCAATGGTGGGTGGTAGTGTGGGTGGTAGTGTGGGTGTTATAGTGTGGGTGTTATAGTGTGGCAGCCCTTGGAGTAATGGGTGAGTGAGTGGGTGAGTGAGTAGTATAGGGCAATGGTGGGTGGTAGTGTGGGTGGTAGTGTGGGTGTTATAGTGTGGCAGCCCTTGGAGTAATGGGTGAGTGAGTGGGTGAGTGAGTAGTATAGGGCAGTGGTGGGTGGTAGTGTGGGTGGTAGTGTGGGTGTTATAGTGTGGCAGCCCTTGGAGTAATGGGTGAGTGAGTGGGTGAGTGAGTAGTATAGGGCAATGGTGGGTGGTAGTGTGGGTGGTAGTGTGGGTGGTGGTGTGGCAGCCCTTGGAGTAATGGGTGAGTGAGTAGTATAGGGCAATGGTGGGTGGTGTGTGGGTGTTAGTGTGGCAGCCCTTGGAGTAATGGGTGAGTGAGTGGGTGGGTGAGTAGTATAGGGCAATGGTGGGTGGTAGTGTGGGTGGTGGTGTGGCAGCCCTTGGAGTAATGGGTGAGTGAGTGGGTGAGTGAGTAGTATAGGGCAATGGTGGGTGGTAGTGTGGGTGTTGGTGTGTGTGTTATAGTGTGGCAGCCCTTGGAGTAATGGGTGAGTGAGTGGGTGAGTGAGTAGTATAGGGCAATGGTGGGTGGTGGTGTGGGTGGTAGTGTGGCAGCCCTTGGAGTAATGGGTGAGTGAGTGGGTGAGTGAGTAGTATAGAGCAATGGTGGGTGGTGGTGTGGGTGTTATAGTGTGGCAGCCCCTTGGAGTAATGGGTGAGTGAGTGGGTGAGTGAGTAGTATAGAGCAATGGTGGGTGGTGGTGTGGGTGGTAGTGTGGGTGTTATAGTGTGGCAGCCCTATGGAGTAATGGGTGAGTGAGTGGGTGAGTGAGTAGTATAGGGCAATGGTGGGTGGTAGTGTGGGTGGTGTGTGGGTGTTATAGTGTGGCAGCCTTGGAGTAATGGGTGAGTGAGTGGGTGAGTGAGTAGTATAGGGCAATGGTGGGTGGTGTGTGGGTGTTATAGTGTGGCAGCCCTATGGAGTAATGGGTGAGTGAGTGGGTGGGTGAGTAGTATAGGGCAATGGTGGGTGGTAGTGTGGGTGGTGTGTGGGTGTTATAGTGTGGCAGCCCTATGGAGTAATGGGTCAGTGAGTGGGTGGGTGAGTAGTATAGGGCAATGGTGGGTGGTAGTGTGGGTGGTAGTGTGGGTGTTATAGTGTGGAGTAATGGGTGAGTGGGTGAGTGAGTAGTATAGGGCAATGGTGGGTGGTAGTGTGGGTGTTATAGTGTGGCAGCCCTTGGAGTAATGGGTCAGTGAGTGGGTGAGTGAGTAGTATAGGGCAATGGTGGGTGGTAGTGTGGGTGTTATAGTGTGGCAGCCCCTTGGAGTAATGGGTGAGTGAGTGGGTGGGTGAGTAGTATAGGGCAATGGTGGGTGGTAGTGTGGGTGGTGTGTGGGTGTTATAGTGTGGCAGCCTTGGAGTAATGGGTGAGTGAGTGGGTGAGTGAGTAGTATAGGGCAATGGTGGGTGGTGTGTGGGTGTTATAGTGTGGCAGCCCTATGGAGTAATGGGTGAGTGAGTGGGTGGGTGAGTAGTATAGGGCAATGGTGGGTGGTAGTGTGGGTGGTGTGTGGGTGTTATAGTGTGGCAGCCCTATGGAGTAATGGGTCAGTGAGTGGGTGGGTGAGTAGTATAGGGCAATGGTGGGTGGTAGTGTGGGTGGTAGTGTGGGTGTTATAGTGTGGCAGCCCTATGGAGTAATGGGTGAGTGAGTGGGTGAGTGAGTAGTATAGGGCAATGGTGGGTGGTAGTGTGGGTGGTGGTGTGGCAGCCCTATGGAGTAATGGGTCAGTGAGTGGGTGAGTGAGTAGTATAGGGCAATGGTGGGTGGTAGTGTGGGTGTTAGTGTGGGTGTTATAGTGTGGCAGCCCTATGGAGTAATGGGTGAGTGAGTGGGTGAGTGAGTAGTATAGGGCAATGGTGGGTGGTAGTGTGGGTGTTATAGTGTGGCAGCCCTATGGAGTAATGGGTGAGTGAGTGGGTGAGTGAGTAGTATAGGGCAATGGTGGGTGGTAGTGTGGGTGGTAGTGTGGGTGGTGTGTGGCAGCCCTTGGAGTAATGGGTGAGTGAGTGGGTGAGTGAGTAGTATAGGGCAATGGTGGGTGGTAGTGTGGGTGTTAGTGTGGGTGTTATAGTGTGGCAGCCTTGGAGTAATGGGTGAGTGAGTGGGTGAGTGAGTAGTATAGGGCAATGGTGGGTGGTAGTGTGGGTGGTGTGTGGGTGTTATAGTGTGGCAGCCCTTGGAGTAATGTGTGAGTGAGTGGGTGAGTGAGTAGTATAGGGCAATGGTGGGTGTTAGTGTGGGTGGTGTGTGGGTGTTATAGTGTGGCAGCCCTTGGAGTAATGGGTGAGTGAGTGGGTGAGTAGTATAGGGCAATGGTGGGTGGTAGTGTGGGTGGTGTGTGGGTGTTATAGTGTGGCAGCCCTTGGAGTAATGGGTGAGTGAGTGGGTGAGTAGTATAGGGCAATGGTGGGTGGTAGTGTGGGTGTTATAGTGTGGCAGCCCTTGGAGTAATGGGTGAGTGAGTGGGTGAGTGAGTAGTATAGGGCAATGGTGGGTGGTAGTGTGGGTGGTAGTGTGGGTGTTATAGTGTGGCAGCCCTTGGAGTAATGGGTGAGTGAGTGGGTGAGTGAGTAGTATAGGGCAATGGTGGGTGGTAGTGTGGGTGGTGTGTGGGTGTTAGTGTGGCAGCCCTTGGAGTAATGGGTGAGTGAGTGGGTGAGTGAGTAGTATAGAGCAATGGTGGGTGTTAGTGTGGGTGGTGTGTGGGTGTTATAGTGTGGCAGCCCTTGGAGTAATGGGTGAGTGAGTGGGTGAGTGAGTAGTATAGGGCAATGGTGGGTGGTAGTGTGGGTGTTATAGTGTGGCAGCCCTTGGAGTAATGGGTCAGTGAGTGGGTGAGTGAGTAGTATAGAGCAATGGTGCAACAACCCAGGCTAAATATTTACATACCCTATAAAGGTGACATTTTCAGAAAATGTACAATTCACCTTCCCCAACCCTCTTAAATAATCAAAATCTAAAAGAAATATTACGTTGAAAATGCAGTTTAAATTTAAGAAAGACATACTTTTAATCAACACAATGCCAAAGATACTTGGATATGCATAGCATTTGAAATATTCCACTCTAATTTGCCAGAAGTTACCAAATTTGTACAGCTGCCAATTGTACATTTTCTGAAAATGTGCCCCACAGACATGCAGCCTATTTGTAGTTTATTGTGATGTTATACATTCATAGCATAGTGACAATATTATCATTTCGTGAATGACCCAAAAAATATTGTTTGATGATATATCTTCTCATTTTTGGTTATCAAAAGCAGACTGTATGATGATTCTATAATATGCATATAAAAGAACCATTGTCAATGAGTGAAAAGAGCAGAGTATCGCACCTGTTAGCGTGTTTCCTCTTTGCCCCTGATATGATTGACCAAATGTATGTTGGCTTTTTTTTTTTGAATTTTCTTTTTAGGAAACCAACTGAAAAAATGTCTATTTTATAACAATAGTTTTTTTAAACATGGGAAATGTGCTTTTTGACAGTTCCGGGTTAGGAAAACTTGTTTTCCTGCTTTAATGGAAAACAAATGTCAAAAAATCCAAAAAAAAGTAAGATATGGTAAAAAAAAATGAATCAGGTATAGTCAACAAAAATTGTAGGTAGGGGAAGGTTTTTCTAGGTGTGTGTTTGTGTGTGTGGGGGGGGGGGGGGGGAGGGGGCGTAAATCGGAAACACATGGGCAGTGGAGCTCACTGTTAGAGGCACTAAAAAAAAGTAAAAAAAAGAGACACAAAGTTGCCTCTGACAGGAATCAAATTGCCTTTTACTTGACTGGATCATTGTTATGGTAGGTCTCTATCTACACATTGATCCAAGGTAGAATAGAAGAATATGTTTCTTGTGATTATGACGGATGCACAACTCTGGCAGTTCTCTGTGAGTAAGGATAAAAGGGTTGCTATAAAGTACATGTCCCACTATTGAGGCCAACCCAAGTGGAAATAGTGCAGGAGGTACCCTTTAGCTTGTGTACCCGCCTTTTGGCCGCACCAGCAGTGCAGATGGTTCATCAAATATTTACATATGGTCAAGTCCGCCCGCCACCATATGGGCCCCGCTGCTATCGTCTCACGAGATGCAATCATGGGACTTGAATCAGCCACTGGGACTGGTGAGGGGAGGGGTTAGGCCAAAAAAAATAGGTGTGTTTCCGATTTACCCCCCCTACCTAGAAAAACCTTCCCCTACCTAAAATTGTTTTGACCATACCTGATTTTTTTTTTTACCATACCTTACTTTTTTTTGGATTTTTTGACAAAAAAAATTGATAAAAGCAGGAAAACCGGTTTTCCTAACCCGGAAATGTCAAAAAGGACATCTCCCTTGTTTAAAACATCTATTGTTATGAAATAAACATTTTTTTCAGTGCCTGGGAGGTGGTTTCCTAATAAAAAGTTACCATCCCCCACTTCCTAGTTTTCAGCCAGATAAATCGGAAACACACCTATTATTTTTTGGCCTTAGTCGGCTGACCGGTATTTAATATCCCAAAGGTAATGAATATTACCTTTCAGTTGGCAGGACATTAATTATTTATCTCAATAATTCACCCTTATTTCATTGTAGATTGAATGAGCCAAATTATCACTGGTTCTAGACTGCAGATGTACATTTGTAGACAATATTTTGGGCCTCTTATATAGAAGTCAAAAGTCCCCCACCTTTCTCTCTTCAGTCCAGTCCAGAAAGCCACATTCCTCGAGTGTTGCAGTTCACCGCATACAGCGATAAGCTTAACCACAAGGCTAAGACCAAGTGTTAATGGGAATCACCTGACCCCTAAAAGTTAGGGGGTCATTAGGGCTTTCTACTACTGAGTGTCTTCTTAAAGAAACCTGTTTTGCCAACTACTTATTGGACAGAGTATAGTAATATTAACCAGTGGTACATAAGTGCCCCCCCCCAACCCTCCATCCACCCCCTGCAGGGGTATTTGACCTGCTGAGGGTAGCAGGGTTGTTATTATTACCCCTACCCCTCCCGCCCCCACGGTGCCTCATTATTATGTACACACTATAGGCTGCTATACTGGTGGTGGTCATGTATAATGTAGGCTGCAGTCAGACTGGGTGATGGATGGATGCTACAACTGGTATAGCATAGGGCATGACGTGTATACAACCACTGTCGGGGGGGTGGAAAACACATGTATTATAGCGGAACCTAGGTTCCATATGACCATAAAGTGCCTTTCTGTCTCTTTTTCTCTGTCTCTCTCTCCCTTCTTCTCTGTCTCTATTTCCTGGGTATGATTATAAACTGCCTTTCTGTCTCTTTTTCTCTGTCTCTCTCCCTTCTTCTCTATCTCTATTTCCTGGGTAAGACCATAAAGTGCCTTTCTGTCTCTTTTTCTCTGTCTCTCTCTCCCTTCTTCTCTATCTCTATTTCCTGGGTAAGACCATAAAGTGCCTTTCTGTCTCTTTTTCTCTGTCTCTCTCTCCCTTCTTCTCTATCTCTATTTCCTGGGTAAGACCATAAAGTGCCTTTCTGTCTCTTTTTCTCTGTCTCTCTCTCCCTTCTTCTCTGTCTCTATTTCCTGGGTATGATTATAAACTGCCTTTCTGTCTCTTTTTCTCTGTCTCTCTCCCTTCTTCTCTATCTCTATTTCCTGGGTAAGACCATAAAGTGCCTTTCTGTCTCTTTTTCTCTGTCTCTCTCTCCCTTCTTCTCTGTCTCTATTTCCTGGGTATGATTATAAACTGCCTTTCTGTCTCTTTTTCTCTGTCTCTCTCCCTTCTTCTCTATCTCTATTTCCTGGGTAAGACCATAAAGTGCCTTTCTGTCTCTTTTTCTCTGTCTCTCTCTCCCTTCTTCTCTATCTCTATTTCCTGGGTAAGACCATAAAGTGCCTTTCTGTCTCTTTTTCTCTGTCTCTCTCTCCCTTCTTCTCTATCTCTATTTCCTGGGTAAGACCATAAAGTGCCTTTCTGTCTCTTTTTCTCTGTCTCTCTCTCCCTTCTTCTCTGTCTCTATTTCCTGGGTATGATTATAAACTGCCTTTCTGTCTCTTTTTCTCTGTCTCTCTCTCCCTTCTTCTCTATCTCTATTTCCTGGGTAAGACCATAAAGTGCCTTTCTGTCTCTTTTTCTCTGTCTCTCTCTCCCTTCTTCTCTTGTCTCTATTTCCTGGGTAAGACCATAAAGTGCCTTTCTGTCTCTTTTTCTCTGTCTCTCTCTCCCTTCTTCTCTGTCTCTATTTCCTGGGTATGATTATAAACTGCCTTTCTGTCTCTTTTTCTCTGTCTCTCTCTCCCTTCTTCTCTATCTCTATTTCCTGGGTAAGACCATAAAGTGCCTTTCTGTCTCTTTTTCTCTGTCTCTCTCTCCCTTCTTCTCTGTCTCTATTTCCTGGGTAAGACCATAAAGTGCCTTTCTGTCTCTTTTTCTCTGTCTCTCTCTCCCTTCTTCTCTATCCTTATTTCCTGGGTAAGATCATAAAGTGCCTTTCTGTCTCTTTTTCTCTGTCTCTCTCTCCCTTCTTCTCTATCCTTATTTCCTGGGTAAGACCATAAAGTGCCTTTCTGTCTCTTTTTCTCCTGTCTCTCTCTCCCTTCTTCTCTATCCTTATTTCCTGGGTATGATCATAAAGTGCCTTTCTGTCTCTTTTTCTCTGTCTCCCTCTCCCTTCTTTATCTCTATTTCCTGGGTATGATCATAAACTGCCTTTCCGTCTCTTTTCTCTCCCTCTCTCCCTTCTTCTCTATCTCTATTTCCTGGTATGATCATAAACTGCCTTTCCGTCTCTTTTCTCTGCCTCTCTCTCCCTTCTTCTCTGTCTCTATTTCCTGGGTAAGACCATAAAGTGCCTTTCTGTCTCTTTTTCTCTGTCTCTCTCTCCCTTCTTCTCTATCCTTATTTCCTGGGTAAGACCATAAAGTGCCTTTCTGTCTCTTTTTCTCTGTCTCTCTCTCCCTTCTTCTCTATCCTTATTTCCTGGGTAAGATCATAAAGTGCCTTTCTGTCTCTTTTTCTCTGTCTCTCTCTCCCTTCTTCTCTATCCTTATTTCCTGGGTAAGACCATAAAGTGCCTTTCTGTCTCTTTTTCTCTGTCTCTCTCTCCCTTCTTCTCTATCCTTATTTCCTGGGTATGATCATAAAGTGCCTTTCTGTCTCTTTTTTCTCTGTCTCTCTCTCCCTTCTTCTCAAGAAGTAGCAAAAAGAATATATTTTTGAAAAATTTTGGGGGTGGGGGGTGCAGGGGGCCCGGCGCCCCATGGATCCGCCACTGGTGTAACGACTTTTGTCGCCTGTGTCCGAGTTTGTGATATGACTGTTGAGTTGCATACCAATAATAAACTGTCTGGTACACTCTATTTGAGATCTACTTGGAGCGGCTTGCCGTAGGGTTACCATTGGGTCGCTTTGATGTTTACTCTAAGTAGGTCTTAAACAGAGTGTAAATACACGTGTGTTTTTCACTGCCATCGTGTATGTAGTTTGCTCTACTCATATAGGCACACTTTTCCCAACGTACAACTTGGTCTGTCATGTCATTTCAATCAAATAAACATTTTCCAAACAAATCATTGTCTAATCAAACAAAAATTGAGTTGACTCAGCGCCCCCCCCCCCCCCCCCCATGGGAGTCTCTTCCTAGGTGATCCACTGACCTTATTGTATGGATTTTACGATGGGATTAAAATCATGTTTATCAAATAAATTGTCTGTTAAACAATGGTGACCGCTATGTAAACACCCCTATAGAGAGAGATGCGGGTGTGGAGACCTGACAGGATGCATCATGGTCGGGTGCAGTGGCTGTAGTGAACTATCATGAACAGCACCAACAGGCTATCAACCCGGGCCCAGGAGCATGTCAAATGGCAGAATATCCCCCCCCCCCTTCAC
Organism: Sthenelais limicola; assembly: GCA_942159475.1. NCBI lineage: Eukaryota > Metazoa > Annelida > Polychaeta > Phyllodocida > Sigalionidae > Sthenelais > Sthenelais limicola. The sequence goes on along the minus strand of OW804094.1, from coordinate 155,828,424 downwards.
TCA